>CATIWQ010345031.1:0-83405 GCA_949673415.1 Euphorbia schlechtendalii | reverse complement strand
AAACTTATCACACCCCCACTTAACTTTTACCTTGTCCTCAAGGTAAAGAACAGAAGTGTATAGAATTAGTAATCCAATTTCATACCTTATTTGGCAAAAGACTATTGTAGTAAGTACCATATTCCCACGTTGCATAAGATTGAAGTAAAGGTTCAAAATTTCCCACAAACTAGTAATGTGCAATTTATATAGTCTTGTTGCATACCTTTGCTCTTAATGGAGAGTCAACCTAATTGCGTCTTCATATAAGTGTTATATGCTTGCTCGAATATTTCCTTCTCTCAAGTATAGTATAAAGTATAAAGGACAAAAGGAGCACACTTTGGAAAGTTTGATCTCAAGGCATTTTTAGGTAGCCTAGGATGCTAAACATATAGTGGTTGCATGTTATGCTCCATACCACTCTCCCCTTTTTTCAGTGGTTGCATTTTATGCTCCATACCACTCTCACATTTTTTTAAGCATGCGTTTTTTTCAAGTACTATGTACTTTGCACCCATTTTTCATGCTATGCTACTTTTCTTTTTCACTCATTGAATGGTTGCAGTTTCTGCTCTGTACCATTCCTCACCATTTGCATAACTCATTGGTTATCCTCTCTTTCTTTTGATTTTTCTCTCAATACCCTCATCCTTTATTGATCAATTTCAAAGTATTATGGCTAATGTTTTCCAATACTTTAAACACACTCAATACTTATAGGACAAATTTGAGAAATACATATAAAACTCATAGTATGAACACTACTAGATATTACTCCACTTAAAACATATCAGGTAGCATTAAACTAAAACTATATAACTTATTCTAATTCATGTTGCATTGAAATATATATTGAACCTTACTTGGAATGTTACTTTTGAATGTTACTCACAACTCATCCTTGCCAAATGCTAAATGTTGTGCAAAAATGCTCACACTCTCAACTTGTGGTCATACTCGAAACATTTAGTTCGAAATATGCACTAACATCAAACTTGAAATGCCTAACACTCACAATAACCTTGGAACATATGTTAGTATAGTATAGGTATGGATAAAGTATAAAAATACAAAATCAAGAAATTTTTCATTCTTCAATTTTTGATTTTATTCAATTTTTTTTATTTTTAGATTTTTATACAAATGCCCCCCACACTAGAGAACACAATGTCCTCATTGTGAGTGACTTTATGAAAATCCCAAAAAACGAAAACAAACAAACAAACAACTAGTCTATAATTTGAAAAAGAAAAGAAAAGAAAAGAGTAAACCCGTTTATTGTGAAGGAGAATCTGGGGCCCGTGTCGCGATTGTGATTTCCTTCAAAATAGGAATAGATGGTGTTGCTGTATAACTTCACAAGCGTGATCTATAGTCGTGATCGCGACCTTCTGTAATTCTTCTATTTCTTCAATTTTTAGACTAAGTATCGTAAGTCTCCTAGTATTTGATCTCTAGAATGCACTTGCCTTCCTCGGTAACGTTGCTAAAAACTTGATCACAAGGTTTTAACTCTATTTATTTTGAGGGCTCATATTCGGCAATGGTGCCAAAAACCTTGTTTCCCACCTTTCTTCCAATAAGATAAAAGTTCAAAATATGAACAGCTGTTGTCAATACCGATTATCAAATAGAAAAATGGTGACCACTACAAGTATATAGTTTCGATGTAGTTTTAAAAGATATATATCCCACAGGGAAGGAATTCGATTCTAAAGACCAACTAGAGTTATGGGGTAAATGAAAATAGATAATTTTTATTATTGTAGGGTTGGTTTGGGTATGATGGTAAATATATAGATAAATGTATAAATAGATTAGAGTAGAAGAAATCGGTATAGATTATCCCTACGAACAAGTATAGCAAAGAAAACATGCAAAATCATCAAAGATATTACATACACTAGACTACTTTAACAGATTTGGTTCTAGACACTCAGATAGTCAATTATTCACCACAAAGTAACACATGAAATGACTTTTCTAAATCTAGTGCAAACGAATTAAGATGATTATATAAACCTCGATAACAATAGTACTATGCTTAGTACGGGTCACTCTCACATAGCCATATTTTGCAAGTTACCATTCAAAAAATGTTGAATCACTAAACAGTGTTATAATCACAGATCCAGTGACTATACGTAATCTTGTTAACCCCGAAATCATTCTTAAAGTTAACTCAAAAGGATATAACTTGATTAATATAAAAGACTCAACACGAAATACACAATATGACACATAGACATATCATAAACTTCGACATAGAAAGTATAAGTAGAAAACAAAGAAAAGTTTTAAGGTACGCAAGTGAAAGCTAAAGTTGATCAAATCGTATCCACTCTTTAATAAGAGTCGTCAATTCCAGCAATTCCTGCGTCTGCTTTGAATTCGGTCTCGGCTCGTACAGAATCTCCATTAGGATGCTATTCTTTGTGAACATTGAATAAACGAATAATGAAGAACGAAAAATTTTATTGATAAGTGATTTGCAATTACACTTATAAAATAATCGCTCGAATATGTAGAGAAATCTAGTGATCGAAATAAGGTTCAAATCACTTATACATTTTCTCACTAACTTAGAACGAAGCGAAATCGACATGATTTTCTCTCTAAAATATGCAGGCATGTGTACCACACTACACACCATATGCCATATACCACACCATGAAGTTATGGAGTTTGGAGCTCTTTTTATGGAGTACAAAGGGTTGCATACGTTCAGATGAAGGATCTTTTCCATTGGCGAAGAGTTACATCGCTTCATTGTGATTGATTGAATTGGTTTAATCTCATCTACAATGGAAAGGAACCTTTTCATGATTGGTTGACTTCCAAAAGGTGTCGTTTTGTCTGACAGTTGATGGCGGTTGATTATTCTTATCCAAAGATTGAAAGAAGAGAAGAGTTGACCAAAAACCGTCAAGGTTGCGACTACGAATGTATGTCGTGACTTTAAATACTTGGTTGGTAACTTTCTATTGTGAATTTTAACAAGTTGCGACCGCGATATATGTGTCACGATCATGACATGCCTTTTTCACATGATTCCTCCTTGCGATTTCTACCGAATCTTTGACATCTTCAATCCTTTGCCAATTCCTTAAGTTCCACGCATCTTTTTGCACCTTTTTTACTGTTTTTGCATAGATTTCCAACTTTAATCATTTTACTTCCAAGATTTACCTAGTACCTGCATTTGCATCAAAAGAAACTACATACCATGCGAAATCTTTTATATGAAGTATAAAATGAGTTAAACCATAATGTTTAATGATTGAAAATATCATGATTATAAGTGTAAATATACACTTATCAGGGGTGAATAGCACTTTTTCGAGTTCAATACACACTTCAAAAGGTAAGTAGAACATGCTTCTGAAGTCTCTTCTGAGTAATCAAGATTTACTCATAATCTCCCTTTTCTTTTAGTAGTTTGCAACTCTATATTAATTTTAAGTGATTAACTTGATTAATGCAATGATAATAGATAAAGTAGAGTTTGGAAAGTGCAAAAATAAGTTTTTATCCTAGTTCAGCCTCTGCCTAATCTAGTCCTTGGAATCTCTGTCCAAGATTTAATCCACTATTGATTCTCCTTAAGGGTGAAGAATAAACCGCCACAAGGTTGAAGTACCATTCAACAATCTACAACCTGAGACCTTTACCAATACAAGAGTATCATCCAATTGTATCTAGGCTGAGCTTACAATAACTATTGGAAGTACCCTCCATCTAGTGTCTAAGCTCCCTCATACTTACTTACAACTTAAGCAAGTGTTTTTACAATTTAGAATGAATAAAATTTGGAGCTTCTGAACTTTGTTTCAGTGCAAGCTCGATCACAAACTGATGTAAAAAGATTTGTTTGCTTTTGGTGATTCATAAGAAGATTTTAGTTGTTTGAAAGCTTTTTTGCACTTCCTTTGCTCTTAATAAATCGACAACCTTCTTCAATGGCGGAAAACATCCTTTTATAGAGGGAGAGAATGTTTCCGTTGGTCTTGGACTATTGCTGGAATTCTTCCCATTATCTTAGTGATAGTTTCCATTAGAATTCAGTTTAGAAATGAGCAAGTCTCAAGAGAATCCTCGCGACACCTGTTAGGTGGATTTATGGTCCCCACACTTGTATGATTGTCAGCTCTAAGAATAACATGATTGTTTTTTATCCTTAACAGCCAACAACTTTTATCCCTTTTCACACTGAGGTACTTTGGCGCGCGATGGCATTTAATGCGATATCAGCTCCTGTGATATTTAACGCCAAACGACTAAGTTACCCTCTATAGTACTTCTTGAGAGTTTCTCTTCTGTAGATTGACTTCTTTCTTTGAGACTTTGTTAGATATAATTCTAAGGTCTTAAGATTGGTTCCTTTTGAGACTTCTTAGCCTTCTGAACTCAGAACCATCAAAACATAAATTCTTTAACTTAAGATCCAACAATCTCTCTCATTTTGTTGGTTCTGAGTGATTTTAAGCACATGATGAAAGGCTTACTTTCTCCCTCATAATGTTGGTCATGTTTTGAGTAACTTCAATCTTCTTTAAGAGACATTTTTGTGATTTAAAATATATAATAAGATAGTACAACTTAGAGCTGTACTAAGAATAAATAATAATAAACTTTTCATTAACTTGGAAGAATTGCAGAGTTTGATTACATACAAAAAGAAAAGATAGTTATTCTGAGCTTACTTAATTCATTTCTTAATGTTCAAAACTTCATAATCTTCTTGCCTCTTTTCTTCTTCTTCTTGATTCAATCTCCAAGGCGCTTGAAGTAGATGCTGAAATCATTCTCCTTTCCCACACTTCCTTGAAGTTGTGATTATCCTTCTCCCTGCACTCAGTGCCAAAAGCTGAGCAACTATCTTCTTCTCATCTAGAACAAAGCTTTGAATGCACTCTTGGACGATAGCAGTATTTGCTTGAAGTAGAGGTAGAATGTGCTGAATCAATCTTGCAGCCTTGTTGGAGACAGAGGGAAAAATGCGCTCAAGAATGAGTTAGAGAGCTTTCTGATTCCAGATCCATTGAGAATTTAGCCCATTTGCTAGATGTTGAAGGAATGGAACAATTTCAATATCATGTGAGCAGAAGGAATAGAGAGAGAGAGAGATTTCCAATCTTAGTACTTAGGGCTTCAACACTTTTGAGTAGAGACTGGGACTGACTAGCTTGCCTTGCAATAACTATGTCTCTTGCTTTGTCAATAGCTTTCATCAGACCCGCTGTGTTCTTTTTTATCTCATCTGTGATGTCATTAGTTACCTCATTTTTGTAGGTAAAGGTGTCATCGCTTACTTTCTTGGCAACACTATCAATATCCTTGATCACCTATGCCCTTATCTCTCTTCTGGAGTTCTCAATAGCCTTGAGGGTTTCATCCTTAAAGTCATTCATGAATTTCATAATCTCTCTAAGGCTACCTTTAATCCTTCCTTGCTTCCACAGATAAATGACATTCTACCTACTTAGCTCAGTAAATTCCTCCTTCAGCTCCATGGAGTATTCTGTTTGGCACTTCTCAATGGAAGTCCTAAGAGTTGAAATTACATCAGCTATTTGCCTCTGAGACTCTTGTCTCTACCTGGCTACTTCATCATATATCATTTCTAGGTCTCTCTGACCCAACACCAATCTCTCATTCATTTTCACCAAAGTGTCCCTTATATCAATGTAGTTGGTCATCCTTGTTTCCATAAGAGGTTGAAGATGCCGGATCAACTCTGAGAGAATTTAGCATGGAAGGGGAATCTTGTCAACCATCTCAATAAGAATCTGAGCTTTTTCAGTCACTATGGCTACACTTTTGGTGAGCTAGTGTTTGAAGGGGATAGCCTTGATATCTACAACTGAGTTATTCAATCACAGTGTTGTAATGAGTAGATCATCTAATTTTTTGCCCATATGATGGAGAGAGTTGATAGGTACATCTATTGAAACATTATTCACCTCAACAGCTTCTCTAATCATTTATCCTCTATTGTTGAGTAATTCATCACCATCAATCCTTTGGGTGAGAGGCCTCTGAACCAGTGATAGAACACCTGAGGGATCAGACACAACCTTTATCTCAGCAGGTGTTGGAATAGATTTCTTGACTTGGGGTGGTTTGAATTTGGCCCTTATTTCCTCAGTACCCTCTACATCCTTCAACTCATCATCCTCATCCACTTCCTCTAGAGTCACCTACTCTAGCAAATTCTACTTTTGAACCTCCTTACTCCTCTTTTCTCCCTTCTCTTCTTCCTCCTTCTTCTCTTCCTCCTTCCTTATCTCTTCCTCATCAATCTGGTGTTTAGAAAATACAAACTTTTTTAATTTTACAAACTCAGTCGAAGGATCAGCTTCTGATAGTTGAGCTCCCCATTCCACAATCAATGCTCTTCTCTCTTCATCCTTTTTTAGAGCCGCCAAGAACGGATCTTCCTTAGGCACATTCTCTTTCAACAGAGATTGCCTAGCCTCTGACTCCTTCCTCCCTTCCTCCTCAATCTCAAGTCCCTTAACCACCTCTTGAGTAATAGAAGCAGCAATTTTAAGAGGATCCTGATTTTTGGGGGATGGAGTTTCCTCAAGAGTTGCTGGCTTAAACTTGTGTATCTCAATAAGAGCCATGAACAAATGAGAGGGATCAAACATCGCATTTTTTTATCTAGAGGGGGTGACCTTGACTTGTCTGCTGACTCAGCCTCCTTTTTCTCTAACTTGAAGTTTGTTGGGTTGGCTACCTTAGGGGGAGGAGATGTAGGTACCAAAGGGAGAGCTCCTATTGGTAGGTCAAAGTCTATATATGCCCCCTCCATTAGGTTTCCACTATCTTCATCTGAGTCTTTTTCCTCCCCAAAGGTGTTCTTCTCCTTCATCTTTTCTGTAAACTCCTCTTGAGTAGGAGTTATCTTTCCTACATCCTCAGCCCTTACTTCCACCTCAACCACAACAAGTTTTGTGGCATCCCCCTTTCTCGTTGTAGTGAATGCCTCTACCAAGGTTTGGTTCATCGCCTTAACCATATCATCCTTCTTTAGGTCATCATTTGCTACCACTATTTTCCCATATGTCTTCAACCCCTTCTTTCCACCTTCGTCATCCTCTTCTTCTTCTTCTTCTCCGTTTCCTCCTTCTCCTCCTCATCTTCTTCATATTCACTTGGAATAGTCATGTTACAATCAAATTCTCCCCTCTTCCTCTTGGTGAGAATACTGATAAGCTTGTTATCATCCTCCTCTAAGCTTTGATATACCAACGGAAGAGGGATGTAGGTTGGTTTGTTCATTGTGAATCCAACCATTTTCTTTTCCTTAGTGGCTATTGATATAGGGTTGGATACAATGACTTCCTTAGCATCAAGTGCTTTACTTCTGGTCACTCTACTTCTCTTTGCTTTAGGGATCTCTTCCTGTTTCATCATAGGCTCCTTCTTCCTCTTGGGGGACTCATCCTTGGCCAACTTTAAGATGTCCCCCTTCTTAGCTAGCCTATTCTCCTTCTCCCACTACTTCCTCCATTGGTCCGTCCTTAAAGCCTCCTCTCTATCCCATTTCATGCCATAATCTACTTTCTTATCAAATATCTCCTTCACTATCTCACTCCTTGGGGACCAATCTGTTAGACATGACGTATGCCCTAGAGGAAATTAGGGCGATATATCTTTATTAGCTATAATGTACAAATGGTTTTGGATTATTATTAATAATAATTAAGGCATCTTTGTTACTTATCATATATGTATAGTATTAAATATGTATATGCGCAATGATGAGACGAAGTACGTGACTACTTCATAGTGTAAAAGTGTGGGGACATAGTGAGAGCTATGTGGTGTGAGAACTGCACATACGTGTTACTATGAATAGTCTAAATATCCATAATCATAGTTTCATTGAGACTGGACATCAATGGAACAGACAGACTAGCATGTATAGGCTTACTCCTTAGATTAAATCCAAGCAGCCAATCTCATAAGCTGAAGGTGGTACCTTGAGTTAACACATGAATGTATTCAGGTGATACATTGGATATTGCTATCAGAATGACACTCAAAAATTATTATATCCATGTGTTGGTGTCATTTCTTATTGCAGTAGCAGTACATGTATCCTCAGACTTGAGATATTGGTTACCTTGTGTAGGAGTTGCTATACTTTGTGTCATTCTTATACATAAGGGGGGCCTCTCCTACATGGAAATCTCCATCGGTATTAGATTCAAAAGTACCAAAGGGACTTTTATGACTTAATCGATTTTTAGTATGGGAATTCGATTTCGCATATGGTTTTACAAATATGGTTTAAGTTGTTAAATTAAAACTTATAGACATAGGTGCAATGGTTTAAACATGGACCTTGTTTGTTTTGCATGTTATGTGGAGTCTTGGAATAATGGAATGATTATGATATATTATGTTCCGTTAGATTCAATAATTTCAAATAGCTTGGAATTATTATTTTCATAATCATATCCATCGTATAAGACCTAGACTAGGGCGAGACCAGCGACACCAATAAAATCCCTACAACAATATTAAGGCAGTATATAGTCTTCCTGTCATAAATTGTGATACAAACCTTATTAACATATGTAAGTACATGTACAACATGCCTTCCCTTAACATGTGTTTGGTCATGAGAATAGATGGGGTTAATGAGTTAACCAAAATGGGTTAGTTATCCATATTATTGGAGCTAATGTCAGATTGGAGATGCACTTGATGAGTCATACAAGCGGCTATGCACTTTTCAAGAAAGAGAACTCAAATGGATTAGCAATTGCATGTGATGAAAATGGATGGGTTCTAACCATGGTTGTCTTGTTATGGCTTGACTTGCTATAGCGAGGGTCATGATGAGTGGCTATAAAGGCTACCTATTAAGGAAAATTTGTTGAACCAAATTTCTCGAATTTAAATAGAAGGGGCTAATTGAATGTCGAGAAAATAGTATGAATTATGTATTTAATTAAAGACCTTATTATGCATGTACATATACTAATGTCTAAACAAATTTTATCTTATATCTAGGTTGAATATGATCACTAACGAAAATACTAGCATTGACATCGGTCCTTTTATTAACATAAAATATGATGTTTATAACTTCAATGAGTGGTTTGAGATTGTTAGAGGAGTTCTTCAAAACTATTACATGGATTATGTTTTGACTGATCCTAATCCTGAACATCTCGGCAAGAATTTTTTGTATGTGAGATGAATGATTATGAGGAGCACAAGGGAAAATGTAAGTTTTTCGCAAAACTCATGTTAGGCCACGTGCTCCCAAATTACGCACTAGTGTACATAAGGTTAGATCTCACAACCATGATTCATCATCTCAAATCAATGGAAAGTTTAGAAGATGAACTATTCCACAATAGATTGTGGGGAGACAACTCAGCAGTAGAGTTGGTTATAAACATTTATGACAACTCGAAAAAATTGAGAGAGATGGGAGTTGAGTATAGTGAGCAGTCTTTGAGAGAAATGGTATTGAGGGTATTACCCAATAAATACGATTCTTTTAAGAAGACGTTCAAGGAGAGTTCTCCCAACTGTACATTGACCCAACTTATAGACTTGCTCGAGATTTATGAAACTGAGTTTAGAAATAAACTCAAAGAGTAAGAAAATGCTGAGGACCTTAAGTTGAAGAAACAAAAGGGTTTAAAAGTTAAAAGAAAACTCATGAGGAAGTTAGAATTGAAGAGAGGAAATGTTTCTCTTGAAACAAGCTCATCAAATGATGATAGTTGTGGCTCGAATATCTGGAGGTATGTTCATACTCGAGAGTTTCTCTATAGTTCCCTCTGAGTTTACTTGGGTATTAGATACTGGTTGTGGTACTCATATCTATACTTCTGTGCAGGGATTGCAGAATAGTAGGAGGATTGCAAAGAGGGAAATCGACCTAAGAGTTGAAAATGGCCTAGTTTTAGTTTTCAACAATTGCTAATATATTGATGCTGTCACTAAGAATATTATTTCTATTGCGTGTTTAGCAACCAAGGGATTTGAAACTTTTTTTTCTAATAATAAATGTCAAATTCAACGTGATAATGCTCTTTATGCTTGTGGAATATCTGTGGATGGCATTTATCTTCTAGTTACCAAAATTGAAATTTTAAATATGAACATTGTTGAGAAATCGATATTGTATAATGAGAAGTCCTCATACTTATGGCACTATCGTCTAGGCCATATAAATGAGACTCACTTAACTAAGTTACATAAATGTGGAGACTTAGGCCCAGCAGAATGGGAATCTTATGGTGTGTGCGAACCTTGTTTAAAAGGGAATATAACAAAAAAACCTTTCAAAGGAAAGGGTCATCATGCTACTAGTACTTTGGAAATAATACATTTCGATGTATGTGGTCCAATGAGTGCTAAGACACATGAGGGTTTCGTCTACTTCATAACCTTTATCTACGATTACTCACAATATGGTTATTTGTAAGGTGGTGAATACTTGAGCTAAGAGTTTCAAGATTATCTAAGGTATAATGGTATTTTATCCCAGTGGACACCTCCTTATACACCCCAACATAATGAAGTGTCATAAAGGAGAAATCGAACCCTACTCAATATGGCTTGGTCTATGATGAGCCAAGCAGAACTCAACAGATCCTTTAGGGTTATGCACTTGAGAGTTCAGTTTATATTCTAAATAGGGTGCCCTCTAAATTAGTTAAATAAACTCCATACAAATTATGGTATGGTAAAAAAACTAGTCTTTCTCACGTGAGAGTTTGGGGATGTCCTGCTTACCTAGAGAGGATGAGTTCAGATAAGCTGGGTGCTAAGTCTAATAGGTGTCTGTTTGTAGGTTAACCTAAGGAGACTATAGGGCATACCTTATTTGATCCCAAGGAACAAAAAGTTCTTATTTCTAGAAATGCTCAATTCCTCGAGAAGGAGCATATATTTGCGAAAGCTAGTGGGAGCAATCTTGAGTTAGGCACTCAAGAAGATCAGACAAACAATCAACTGATTATGCCTACAGCTATTACACAAGATAGTGTAAGCACGGAATAGCCTATTATAACACCGACATTGCGTAAGTCAGGTCAGGCTCCAATCGCTCCCAAGTGATACGAGTTTCTCATCACTGATGATAAACATCTCTTCCTTATGAAAGATGATGAGCCCAAGACTTACAAGGAGGCAATGGAAGGCTAAAAATTTGATAAATATCTTACATCCATGAGGTCGGAGATGGATTCCATGTATGAAAATCAAGTCTGGAGCTTGATTGATGCTCCAAGTGGGATTAGGCCCATAGGATGCAAGTGGATTTTCAAGAAGAAAACTGATATGGACAGTAATATAGTTACCTATAAAGCAAGGCTTGTTGCAAAAGGGTACAGTAAAAAAGAAGGCATTGACTATGATGAAACCTTACCACCGATGGCCACGCTAAAGTCTATCAAGATATTCCTTACCATCGTCGATCATTACGATTATGGGATTTGGTAGATGGATGTGAAAACAGCATTCCTTAACGGGGATCTGGATAGGGATGTGTATATGGCACAACCCGAAGGTTTTACATCTAAGGACGGCTTAAAGGTATATAAGTTGCATAAGTCCATTTATGGACTTAAGCAAGCATCAAGGAGTTGGAATATTAGTTTTGACGAGATAATCCGAGAAACTAGATTTGTATCAAACGCTAATGAGCCCTGTGTATATAAGAAGGCTAGTGGGGGTATGATCATTTTCCTTGTATTATATGTCAATGACATTTACTAATAGGAAACAATATTCCTTTTCTTCAGATAGTTAATTCATGATTGTCAAAGAAGTTATCCATGAAAGACCTTGGAGAAGTAGCTTTTCTACTTGGTATAAAGATCTACCAAGATAGATCCAAAAGGTTGCTAGGTCTTTCGCAAAGTACATATATAGACAAGGTTTTGGCTAGATTTAACCTTGAGTCGTCAAGAAAGGGTTATCTCCCAATGTCTCACGGGATTAAACTTTCTAAATCTGAGTGTCCGAGAACATAAGAAGAGAGACTGCGCATGAATGGAATACCCTATACCTCAGTAATAGGTTCAATCATGAATGCTATAGTATGCACTCGACCTGATGGCTCACATGCGTTGAGCGTCATGAGCAGATTTCAATTTGACCTAAGTGAGAAGCACTGGATGGCCATTAAAACTATCCTTAAGTACTTACGTAGGACAAAGGATATATTTTTAGTATATGGAGAAGGAGATCTCACTTTGAAGGGATACACCGATGTGAGTTTTCAATCCGACAGGGATGATTATAAGTCCCAGTTATGATATGTGTTTATGTTAAACAGAGGGGCAGTTGTTTGGAAGAGTTTCAAACAAGATACGACTATCGATTTAACCACAAAATCTAAGTATTTAGATGCTTCGGAAGCACCTAAGCAAGCCGTTTGGCTGAAGGGATTTATTGGTGATCTCAGTGTGGAATGCAACATTTTAAATCCGATAGCGGTCTATTGCGATAACAATGGGACTATTGCTCAAGTAAAGGAAACACGGTCTCGTCATAGAAACGAGCTTATATTCAAAGAGTACTATCTTATTTATGAGAAGGTAGCTTGAAAAGATATAGATTTAAAATACATCCCAACGGATCATAATCTTACCGACAGGCTAACTAAGCCATTGACTCAGGTTAAACATGACCAGCATCTTAACGAGTATGGCATGAGGCACATGGGTAATATGCTCTAGTGCAAGTGGGAGATTGTTAGACATGACGTATACCCTAGAGGTAATTAGGATGATATATCTTTATTAGCTATAATGTACAAACAATTTCAGATTATTATTAACAATAATTAAGGAATCTTTGTTACTTAACAGTGCTTTTTATTTATTTATGTATCTCTCTGGTATCATATATGTATAGTATTAAATATGTATATTCACATTTATGAGATAAATTCTGTGACAACTTCATAGCGTAAAGGTGTGAGGACATAACGGGAGCCATGTGGTGTGAGAACTACATATACGTGTTATTATGAATAGTCTAAATATACCTAGTCATAGTTTCATTGAGACTGCACATCAATGGAATGGACAAACTAGCATGTGTAGGGCTTACTCCTTTCATCAGATCCAAGCAACTGATCTCACGAGCTGAAGGTGGCACCCTGAGTCAACACGTGAATGTATTCGGGTAATACATTGGAGACCGCTATAAGACAGACACTCAGAAATTACTATATCCATGTGTTGTTGTCATGTCTTATTGTAGTAGAAGTACAAGTATCCTCAGACTTGAGATACTAGTTACCTTGTGTAGGAATTGCAATACTTTGGTTCATGCTTATTCATAACCTGGCGATTAGGATGACACGGGTGATCACTGTTAGACATGATGTATAGGAAATTAGGGTGATATGTCTTTATTAGCTATAATGTACAAACAATTTTGAATTATGAATAATAATCAAAGGCATTTTGTTACTTATCAATGCTTCCTTTTATTTGTATCTCACTGGTATCATATATATTTGGATATTTATATGCGCATTGATAAAAACAAAGTCCATGACTAATTCATAGCATAAAAGTGCAAGGACATAGTGGGAGCTATGTGGAGTGAGAAATGCATATACATGTTACTATAAATAGTCTAAATATCCCTAGTCGTAGTTCCATTGAGACTGCACATCAATAGAGCGGATAGACTAGCATGTGTAGGCTTACTCCTTGGATTAGTTCTAAGTGGCCGATCTCACGAGCTGAAGGTGGTACCTTGAGTTAACACATGAATGTATTCGGGTAATACATTAGAAACCGCCATAAGACAGACACTCGAAAATAACTATATCCATGTGTTGGTGTCATGTCTTATTGCAGTAGCAGTATGAGTATCCTCAAACCTGAGATACTAGTTACCTTATGTAGGAGTTGCTATACTTTGGGTCATACTTATTCATACCCTGGCGATCAGGATGACATGGGTGATTACGGGTATAGCGATTATCACATGTTGGTAAGCTGTGTAATCAAGATGGGATCCATTGCTCCCGATATAGTAATATAATGGAGATGTATCTTAGGGCCTCTTGTTGAAGTGACACACTCATAAACCTCTTATCAGAGTATACGATTGATGGAACAGGTTTCTAATCAATCAAGATACAAAACAGCTGAGTGGTGTTCTTCGTGAACTAGTCTAATTCCAAGATAGCTATGGCTATTACATGAGCTGACACTTAATCCGAGCTCAATAAACTAGATGGTACTTAACCTGATGGAAGGAGTGTATTTTACTGGTTACTATTGCAGAACCGGATCTAGTCACAGGCACGTGATATTCCAAGTATCGGGGGATCAAAAACCTTTGCTTGAAAGCCCATTTAATCGTCTATTGCTATCAGGTTCCATAACGGTCTGGAACACTGAGCCTAAAGGTTCCCGGGCGGGAAACCAAGTTTAGGTTAACCTCTAATGGCTCTATACTTTGGGATCCTATGAGGTCACACACTTTGGGTCTTTATCGGACCATGTAAAGAACCTATGGACTGGGTCTATACCAAAAATACAAGTTGTGAAATCAGTGAGAGGAATTATTAATTAATTAATAATGAAAAGAAATAATGAAAAGATAGGGAAAAGGTTTTCAAAGCGAGCAAGGGATTTTTCCAGTTGCAAGTGGGACCCAAAAAGAACACGCGTTGTTAGAGGTGGGACTCGTGCAGTGCGCGGGGTAAGCCTACGTGCTAGTGGGCTACAAGGGCACAAGCACTATGCTTGTAATTGCAAGCTCGTAGCGCGGGCCATAAGCATGGGCTTATGGCTAAGGAGGGAACCCCGTGAGGGCTTCCCTCATGAAACTCGCTGGTTACCCTACCCGCATGGCTGACCCGCCTACATGGGATAGGATTTATCCTATCCCATGTAGAGTTAGTGGGGGAGTCTAACACTCCCCCATTTTTCCCTATAAATAGGCTTTAGCCTCTCTTTATTTATACACACCAAAAGCTTTAAGCTTATTTTCTCTCTGATTTCTTTCTCTTCTTTTGTTGTGCGAGTTCCTCCACGAGTTTCTCCAAACAATTTAAAGAGTTCTTTTAGAATGCTCTAAATTTAAGTGAGCATTATGTTTCATATTTTCTGGTATATTTACAAGTAGTCTAGCAACTGCTATTAATCGATGGGTTCTACCTCTTTGAGGTTTTGGTCGGTGAAGATTCGTGTGGATCAAGTCATAGAGGCTCTCCAAGTTTGGAAGCTAGTGCTATTAGAATTACTCAAAAGGGAACAACGCAACCAAAGAGAGATCAAGTACGCATCAACTGGTAATGCTTTAACCTTTTAGATGCTAGGTTTCTTTTATATGTTTTATAAATTTAAAAGTATCTATGGAACAATTTAACCTAGATTATAACAATCATGACATGCTTAGGAGATCCTTAAGTTAATTTTAAGTTTTTGAAATTCTGCATTGCTATCTATACATGTTCAATTACAGTCTTGATTAATCAACAGTGGTATCAGAGCCTGCCTTATGCTATACATGATTGATTGTAATGTGTTAAAATGTGATTTTCTATGAATTGATAAAGTATGCTATGCATAACTTAGGTTTCAAAATCCTGTTATAGAAAATGATGTGATAACTAGATTAAGGCTTTGCTTAAACTTAGTCTAGTTGATTATCATATAAAATTAGCAATGTTTTACCATACAGGTAAATGCTTTAATTAAGGGTCGTCCCGTACTTCTTTTAATTAAAGAACGAAATCTTTAAATCATAATTATCCGTGGTATCACAAACCAAAGTGGCCCTGGTAAATTTGGCAAGGAATGGACAAGGCTGCTCATTCACTTCTAGGGTGCCTCTCATACTTGGAAATTATCATCGGTATTAGATTGAAGTATACCCAAGGGATTTTTATGACTTAGTCGATTTTTAATATGGGAATTTATTCCGCATATGGTTTTATAAATGTGGTTTAAGTTGTTATTATTAACACATGTAGACATAGGTGCAAAAACTTAAACATGGACCTTATTTGTTTTGCGTGCTATGTGGAGTCTTAGCATAATGGAATGATTATGATATACCATTCAGAGCATGTTCCCTTAGAGTTAATCATTCCTAATAGCCCGAAATTTTTATTTTATAATCATATTCATCATATAAGACCTAGACTAGGGCGAGACCAATGGCACCAATAAAATCCCTACAACAATATTAAGGCGGAAAAATGTCTTCCCGTCATAAGTTGTGATATGAGCCTTTTTTACGGATGTAAGCACATGTACAACATTCCTTCCCTTAACATGTGCTTGGTCATGAGACTAGATGGGGTTAATGCCTTAACCGAAGAGGGTTAGTTGTCCATATTATTGGAGCTAATGTAAAATTTGGAGACACATTTGAGGAGTCGTACAATTGGGTATGCACATCTCGAGAAAGAGGACTCAAATAGATTAGAAACTGCAAGAGATGCAAATGGACGGGTTCCAACCATGGTTATATTGTCATGACTTGACTAGCGATAGTGGGGGTCATGATGAGTAACTATGGATGCTACCTACTAAGGAAAATTGGTTCAACCAGATTTCCTCGAATTTGAATAGAATGGGCTATTTAAATGTCGATAAAATAGTAGGAAATAATGTGTTTAATTAAATACCTTATATTAAATTCACGTACATATGCTAATGTCTAAACAAATTCTATCTTATATCTATGTTGATTACAGAACACTAATACTGAAAAATGCATCCAATCAACAACCGATTTTTCAAAGGAGACAATTTTCATGAGTGGTTCGAGTGTGTGGCAAGATTCTTGAAGAGCCTTGACTTGGATTATGTTTTGGATAATCCATACCCCAAATCCCTTAGAGAAGATCTATTTATTTATCAAATCGATAAGTACGTGAAGCACAAAAGGTATTGTGATTTCACAAAGATTTTCATGGTCAACACAATGCTTCCAAGGTACATGGATCTTTGCAAAAATATGGACTTAGAGTCTATAATTATGCAGCTTGCAATGATAGATGAACTTGAAACAATCATGCTATTCACAAATCTAGGGGTTGACACCTGAGTGGTTGAGTTTGCCATGGCTGTTTATGATAAATTTGAACAGTTAAGGATATTGGGAATTATCTACAATCAAGAAAATTTAAAACAAATTTTATTAAAAAGTCTACCTTCAAAGTATGACAATTTCAAAACAGAATTGTGTGGTATCAGTGATAATTGTAATTTTTCCGAGATGGTGGACTTATTGGAACAATATGATATACAGTTTAGAAATAAACTTGAGAATCAACTTGTTGCTGAGGATTGAAAGATAAGAAAGTCTAGAACTTTCAAGGTCAAAAGAAGACTCATGAAAAGTACCAAAATGAAAAGCGGGTTAAAAGCTCATATTTCTGAACATATGAAGAAGAAGCCAAGTCAGGTATCTACTTCAGGTATGTTCATGATAGAGAGTTTCTCTAGAATTCCCTAGGAGTCTACTTGGGTATTAAATACTGGTTCTGGTACTCAAATCTATACTTTTGTAAAGGGATTGCGGAACAATATAAGGTTTGCAAAGAGGGAAATGGACCTAAAAGTTGGAAATGGAGCACGGGGTTGCTGAAACATATGTAGGGACATATAGCCTTCGTTTGCCCAGTGGCCTAGTTTTAGTTTTGAATAATTGCTATTACATTCCAGCTGTCGCTAACAATATTATTTCTGTTGCACTTCTCATAACGGAAGGATTTGAAATTTTATTTTCTCATAATAAATGTCAAATTCAGAGTGACAATATTCTTTATGCTTATGGAATATCTTTGAATGGAATTACGTTCTAGATACTAAAACTTAAATTCTAAATATGAACATTTCTAGGAAATCGAAATTGGATAATGAGAAATCCTCTTACTTATGGCATTGTCGTCTAAGCCACATAAATGAGACTCGCTTAACTAAGTTACACAAATGTGGAGACTTAGGCCCAATGAATGGGCTTCCTATGGTGTGTGCGAACCTTGTTTAAAAGGAAAAATGACTAAGAAACCTTTAAAGGGTCAGTGTGCCACTAGTACTTTGGACATAATACATTCTGATGTATGTGGTCCAATGAGTGTTAAGACACATGAGGGTTTCGTCTACTTCATAACCTTTATTGACGATTATTCGAGATATGGTTATTTGTACTTTATGAGGAACAAGTCTGAAAGCTTTAATGCTTTTAAAGAATTCAAAACTGAAGTAGAGAAACAGCTTGGGAAAAGTATCAAGACCTTCAATCTGATCAAGGCGGTGAATACTTATGCCAGGAGTTTCAGGATTATCTAAGTAATAATGGTATTTTATCCCAATGGACACCTCCTTATACACCCCAATACAATGGAGTGTTAGAAAGAAGGAATCGAACCCTACTCAATATGGTTCGATCCATGATGAGCCAAGTAAAACTCAGCAAATCCTTTTGGGGTTATGCACTTGAGAGCGCAATTTATATACTAAACAGAGTGCCTTCTAAATCAGTTGATCAAACTCCATACGAGTTACGGTATGGTAAGAAACCTGCTCCTTCGCACCTGAGAGTTTGGGGATGTCTGGCATATGTTAAAAGGATAAATTCAGATAAGCTTGGTGCTAAGTTAGATAGATGTCTGTTTGTAGGTTACCCTAAGGAGACTATAGGGTGTACCTTTTATGATCCCAAGGAACAAAAAGTCCTTGTTTCCAAATGCTTAATTCCTCGAGAATGAGCATATACTTGCGAAAGCTAGTGGGAGCATTCTTGAGTTGGTTACTCAAGTAGATCATACATACAGTCAACTGATTATACGTACACCTGTTACACAAGATAGTGTAAGCATAGAACAACCTATTATAACACCGACATTGCGTAGGTCAGGTCGGGCTCCAATCTCTCTCGAGCGATACGAGTTGGAAGATGATGAGCCCAAGACTTATAAGGAGGCAATGAAAGGCTCAAAATCTGATAAATGGCTTTCAGCCATGGGGTTGGAGATGGACTCCATGTATGAAAATCAAATCTGGAACTTGGTTAATGCTCCAAGTGGGATTAATCCCATAGAATGAAAATGGGTTTTCAAGAAGAAAAATGACATTGAAGGTAACATAGTTACCTATAAAGCAAGGCTGGTTGAAAAAGGGTATAGTAAAAAAGAAGGCATCGACTATGATGAAACCTTTTCACCGGTAGTCATGCTGAAGTCTATCAGGATACTCCTTACCATTGTCGCTCATTATGATTATGAGATTTGGCATATGGATGTGAAGACAACATTCCTTAACGGGAATCTCGATAGGGATGTGTTTATAACACAACCAGAGGGTTTCACATCTGAGGATGGCTCTAAGGTATGCAAGTTGCAGAAGTCCATTTCTGGACTTAAGCAAGCATCGAGGAGTTGGAATATTAGGTTCGATGAGATAATCCGAGAAATTTATTTTGTATCAAACGCTAGTTAGCCCTGTGTATATAAAAAGGCTAGTGGGAGTGCGATCGTTTTCCTTGTATTATATGTCGATGACATTTTATTAATAGGAAACAAAATTCTTTTTCTTTAGACAGTTAAGACATTGTTGTCAAAGAAGTTCTCCATGAAAGACCTTGGAGATTCAGCTTTTATACTTAGTATTAAGATTTACCAAGATAGATCTAAAAGGCTATTAGGTCTTTCACAAAGTACATACATAGATAAGGTTTTGGCTAGATTTAACCTTGAGCAGCCAAGAAAAGATTATCTCCCAATATCTCATGTAATTAACCTTTCTAAATCTGAGTGTCCGAGAACACAAGAAGAGAGACTATGCATGAATGGAATACCCTATACCTTAGCAGTAGGGTCCATCATGTATGATATGGTATGCACTCGGCCTGACGTCTCACATTCATTGAGCATCACGAGCATATTTCAATCTGACCTAGGTGAGAAGCACTAGATGGCTGTTAAAACTATCCTCAAGTACGTATGCAGGACTAAGGATATGTTTTAAGTTTACGGAGAAGGTGATCTCACCTTAAAGGGATACACCGATGCGAGTTTTCAATTTGACAAAGATGATTATAAGTCTCGGTCAGGTTATGTGTTTGTGTTTAATGGAGGGGTAGTTATTTGGAAGAGTTTCAAATAGGATACGTGTTCGCCTCTTTTCTAGTGATAATATAAAAGTTCTAAATATGAAAGGTGTTGTCAGTACCGCTTATCAAATAGAAAAATAATTATAACTGCAAGTATTCAATTGCGATTTAGTTTTAAAAGATATCGATCCCACAGGGAAGGAATTCGGTTCTAAGGATCAACTAGAGTTATGGAACAAAAGAAAATAAAATAAGTTGAAGGTTTTGAATGGTAGACTGATGAATGGACAGATGCATGAACAAATTAAAGAAGATACAAAGCATATAGCTATTCCCTAAGAACAAGTATAGGGGAGTAAAATATGCAAAATAATCAAGAATGTTTTATGCACTAGATAACTTCAACAAACTCGGTTCTAGACTCCAAAATATCCTATAATTCACCACAAAGCAACACATGAAATGACTTTTCTAAATCTAGTGTAAACGAATTATGACACTTATAAAAACCTAGACAACAATAATACTATGCTTAGTGCGGGTCGCTCTCACATAGCCTTATTTAGCAAGTTATCACTCCAAAATTGTTGGCTCACTAAACAGCGTTATAATCACAGATCCAGTGATTATACACAATCTTGTTTACCCCGAAACTAGTCTTAAAGTCAACTTGAAAGCATATAATTTCATTAATATATGTGACATAAGAAGAAATACTCGTTACGACACTTAGACATATCATAAACTTCGAATTAGAAAGTATAAGTAGAAAACAAAGTAAAGTTGTAAGGTATGTAAGTGAAAGCTAAAGTTGATCAAACCTCATCCACTATTTAATGGGAGTCGTCAATTCTCGCAATTCCTGCGTCTACTTTGAATTCGATCTCGACTCATACAGAACCTCCATTAGGATGCTATTCCTTATGAATATTGAACAAATGAATGTTGAAGAACAGAAACTTTTATTGATAAGTGCTTTGCAATTACACTCATACAATAATCGCTCGAATTTGTGGAGAAATCTAGTGATTGAAACAAGAATCGAATCACTTATACATTTTTCTCTAACACTTTAAACTTAGCAAAATCTATATAACTTTCACTCTATATCTATCATGTATCATGCCATACATGTAATCTTACACCATCTGCTGCTTGCCGCATGAAATGGTTAATTTGAACCTCTATTATAGAGTGTGAGAGGTTGCGTTCATCCAAATGAATAATCATGTCCATTTGGTGAAGGCTTGCATCATCTTCAATGTGATTGGATGTAAGATTTCATCCTTCTCTTCAATGGATAGGCACCTTTTCATGGTTTCATTATCTCCAAAAGGTGTCTCTTTGCCTGACAGTTGATGGCGGTTGATCGTTCTTATCCGGCAGTTAGAAGTTGAGAAGAGTTTATCAAACCCTTCATGATTCGCGAATGTGACATACATGTCACGATCGTGAATGTAAGTTGGTAACTGACTGTTTGTGAAGAATGATAATTCACGATCGTAATAGATAGTCGCGAGCGTGATTTTTCCAATAGCGAGTAGGGATCACTATTGTGTAATAGTCGTGACTTATGCTTTTCTTCATTATTCTACTTTGCAACTTTACCAATCTTTGACAACTTCGATCCTAAGCCAATTCCTTGCATTCCACGCATCTTTTTACACTTTTTCACTCTTTTTTCATTGAATTCCATCTTTGATCATTTCACGCCCAAGATTCACCTAATTTCTACACTTGCATAAAAAACAACTACATACACGTGAAATCTTTTATATGAAGTATAAAATGACTCTAAACCACATCATTTTATAAGTAAAAATATCAATATAATAAGTTTAATTATACACTTATCACACCCCCACACTTAACTTTTGTCTTGTCTTCAAGGTAAACACAACAGAAGTGTATAAAATAGTAATTCAAATTTGTACCTCATTTGGCGAGAGACTATTGTAGTGAGTACCACATCCCCACGTTGCATAAGGTTCAAGTAAAGTCTAAGAAATTTCCCACAAATTAGTAATGTGTGATTTATATAGTCCAATTTCATACATTTGCTCTTAATGGAGGGCCAACCGAATTGCGTCTTCATATAAGCGTTATATGCTCGCTCGAATATTTCCTTCTCTCAAGTATAGTATAAAGTATAAAGGACAGAGGGAGCACACTTTGAAAAGATTGATCTCAAGGCATTTTTAGGTAACCTAGGATGCTAAACACTCTTAGTGGTTGCATTTTATGCTCCATACCACTCTCCCCTTTTTTTAATGGTTGTATTTGACGCTCCATACCACTATCTCTCATTTTTTAAGCATATGTTTTTGAAGTACAGATTTGTACTTTGCACCCATTTTTCATGCAATACTACTTTTTCTTTTTCTTCACTCATGGTATGGTTGCATTTTCTGCTCCGAACCATTCCTCACTTTTTGCATAAATCATTGGTTATCCTCTTTTTCTTTTGATTTTTTTCTCTCTCCATACCCTCATCCTTTATTGATCACTTTCAAAGTATTATGGCTATAGTTTCCCTACACTTTAGACACGGCTCAATACTTATAGGACTTATTCGAGAATAGCATATAAAACTCATAGTAAGAACACTACTAGATGTTACTCCACTCAAAACTTATCGGTAGCATTAAACTAAAACTATATAACTTATACTAATTCATGTTGCATTGAAATATATATCGAAACTTACTTGGAATGTTGCTATTAAATGTTACTCACCACTCATCCTTGCTTAATGCTAAATGTTGTGCCAATTTTTTAAAGCGCTCACATTCTCAATGTGCGCTCATACTCGCAACAAAAAATTTTGTTCGAAATTTGCACGAACATCGAACTTGTAATACCTAACACTCACAATAACCTTGGAACATATATTAGTATAGTATAGGTATGGATAAGGTATAAACAACACAAAATCAAGAAAATTTTTCGTTCTTCAATTTTTTAATTTTTTTTAATTTTTTGGGATTTTCATACAAGTGCCCCACCCCCCACACTAGAGAACAAAATGACCTCATTGTGAGAGACTTAATTAGAAACGAAACTAAACACGCATAAACAAATAAACAAACAAAACAAAACAAAGTAAACAAATTGTACAAATCCTAAACCTAAATGGAAAGTAGATAATCATTTGGAGGGGATCGATTTGGTCAATTGGTCAATCTTATAATAAGATTCCCCGGCAACGGTGCCAAAAACTTGTTCGCCACTTTTCTACTGATAATATAAAAGTTCTAACTATGAACAGGTGTTGTCAGTATCGCTTAACAAATAAAAAAATGATGATAACTGCAAGTTTACAGTTATGATGTAATTTTAAAAGATATCGATCCCACAAGGAAGGAATTTGGTTCTAAGGATCAACTAGAGTTACGGAACAAAAGGAAATAAAATAAGTTGAAGATTTTGAATGGTAGACTGATAAATGGATAGATGCATGAACAGATTAGAGAAGATACAAAGCATAAAGATATTCCCAAAGAATAAGTATAGTGGAGTAAAATATGCAAAATAATCAAGAATGTTTTAAGCACTAGATAACTTCAACAAACTCGGTTCTAGAAGCCCAAATATCCTATAATTCACTGCAGAGAAACACTTGAAATGACTTTTCTAAATCTAGGGTCAACGAATTATGACACTTATAAAAACCTAGACAACAATAATACTATGCTTAGTACGGGTCGCTCTCACATAGCCATATTTAGCAAGTTACCGCTCCAAAAATGTTAGCTCACTAAACAGCTTTATAATCACATATTCAATGATTATACACAATCTTGTTAACCCCAAAACTACTCTTAAAGTCAACTTGAAAGCATATAACTTCATTAATATAAGTGACGCAAGACCAAATACTCATTATGACACATAGACATATCATAAACTTTGAATTAGAAAGTATAAGTTGAAAACAAAGTAAAGTTGTAAGGTATGCAAGTGAAAGCTAAAGTTGATCAAACCGTATCCACTCTTTAATGGGAGTCGTCAATTCCTGCAATTCTTGCGTCTACTTTGAATTCGGTCTCGACTTGTGTAGAACCTCCGTTAGGATGCTATTCCTTGTGAATATTGAACAAATGAATGTTGAAAAACAAAAAATTTTATCGATTAGTGGTTTGCAATTACACTCATACAACAATCGCTCTAATTTGTGGAGAAATCTAGTGATTGAAACAAGAATCGAATCACTTATACATTTTTCTCTCTAACACTTTGAACTTAGCGAAATCTATATAACTTTCACTCTCTATCTATCATGCATCATTCCATACATGTCACCTTACACCATCTGCTACTTGCCACACAAAATGGTTGATTTGAACCTCTATTATAGTGTGTGAAAGTTTGCGTTTATCAAAATGAATAGTCATGTCCATTAGTGAAGGGTTGCATCATCTTCAATGTGATTGGATGCAAGATTTCATCCTTATCTTCAATGGATAGGCACCTTTTCATGGTTGCATTATCTCCAAAAGGTGTCTCTTTGCCTGACGGTAGATGGCGGTTGATCGTTCTTATCCAACGGTTGGAAGTTTAGAAGAGTTTATCAAACCCGTCAAGATTCACGAGTGTGACATACATGTCACGATCGTGAATGTAAGTTGGTAACTGACTGCTTGTGAAGAATGATAAGTCACGATCGTGATAGATAGTCATGAACGTAATTTTAGCCAATTGCGAGTAGGGATCACGATCGTGACATGGTCTTGACTTATGCTTTTCTTCATGATTCTTCTTTGCAACTTTACCAATCTTTGAAAACTTCCATCCTAAGCTAATTCCTTGCATTCCACGCATCTTTTTGCACCTTTTTCACTCTTTTTGCATACAGTTCCATCTTTGATCATTTCACTCCCAAGATTCACCTAGTTTCTGCACTTGCATCAAGAACAACTAAATACAACGTGAAATCTTTTATATGAAGTATAAAATGTCTCTAAACCACATTGTTTTATGAGTAAAAATATCAAGATAATAAGTGTAATTATACACTTATCAATACGACTGTCCATTCAACCACAGAATCTAAGTATATAGCTGCTTCAAAAGCGGCTAATGAAGCTATCTAGCTTAAGAAATTTATTGGTGATCTCGATGTGGTGTCCAACATTGTAAATCCGATAGCGGTCTATTTCCATAACAATGGGGCTATTGCTCGAGCAAAGGAACCACGGTCTCGCTAGAAAAATGGACATGTACATAGCAAATACCATCTCATTCAATAGATAGTAGCCTGAAAAGATATAAGATTAGAATACGTCCTAACGGATCAGAATCTAGCAGATGGGTTAACCGAAGCATTGACTTAGGTAAGCATGACCAATGTTCACCACTTTTCTACTGATAAGTTTAATAGTTTGTTTACAAGATTCGGCTGTATATCAACAGTGCTAAAAACTTGTTCACGTGAAATATAGGTGTTGTCAATACCCCGTATCAAAATAGAAAAATGATGATAACTACAAGTATACAGTTGCGATGTAGTTTTAAAAGATATTGATCCCACAAGGAAGGACTAGCTCTAAAGATCAACATGGAAGATAAAATAAAGAAAATAAAATAAGTTTGGTATTTTGGGTAGAAGGGTTAGAATGAAGAATGAGTAAATATAGGTATGAAAGATTAGAGAATCTAAATATATAGATTTTCCCTATGAAATAAGGATAGCAGAGAAAGCGTGCACGTTCAACAAAGATGTTACGATTCACTAAACTAATCTAACATACTCTGTTCTAAATATTTAAATGTTCAATTATTCGCCACAGAGCAACACATGAAATGACTTTTTTAAACCAAGTGCAAACTAATTGAGATGATTATATAAAACTGGATAACATCAATACTATGCTTAGTACGGGTCGCTCTCACATAGCCATATTTAGCAAGTTACCATTCTAAAAATGCTGGCTCACTAAACAGAGTTATATCACAGATCCAGTGATTATACACGATATTGTTAACCTCGAAACTACTCTTAAAATTAACTCCAACGCATATAACTTGATTAACATAAAAAACTTAACACGAAATACGAATTATGACACATAGACATATCATAAACTACGAAATAGAAAGCATAAGTAGAAAGAAAAGAAAAGCTGTAAGGTATGAAAGTGAAAGGTAAAATTGATCAAACCGTATCCACTCTTTAATGGGAGTTGTCAATTCTCGCAATTCCTGTGTTTGCTTTGAATTCGGTCTCGGCTCGTATAGAACCTCCGCTAGGATGCTATTCTTTGCGAATATCGAACAAACGAATATTGAAGAACGAAAACTTTTATTGATAAGTGATTTGCAAGTACACTTATACAACAATCACTTGAGAATATAGAGAAATCTAGAGATCAAAACAAGGATTCGAATAACTTAAACATTTTCTCGCTAACACTTATGAACGTAGTGAATTCCATATCTATACACACACTATATGTGACCCTGACTTCTTGCCACATCAACTCTGGACTATGATGCATGAAATTGTAAGGTTTGGAACCCTATTTATAGAGTTTGAAGGGTTGCGTCTATCCGTACGAAGAGTCGTATCCATTGGTGAAAGATTGCATCACTTTATTATACTTGAAAAGGTTTAGATGCTTGAA
Source organism: Euphorbia schlechtendalii (assembly GCA_949673415.1). NCBI lineage: Eukaryota > Viridiplantae > Streptophyta > Magnoliopsida > Malpighiales > Euphorbiaceae > Euphorbia > Euphorbia schlechtendalii. Next base: position 56,721 of record CATIWQ010345031.1, on the reverse strand, counting down.
TGTAGAAGATGAGAAAATCAGAAATTTTGAAGGCTTTTTAGAAGGTGTGGTGGCTAGGGTTCAACTTGAACCTATTTATAGAGGTTTAATGGGTATCTAATTGGTCATAAATGGGATTATAGCCGTTTAGGCTCAAAACTAGACTTAATGGCGTGTACGGACAACTGCCGCATGTCAGTTCATGATCTGTAATGGTTATATTTTTCCCATGTCATGATCTCGAAGGCCAATCATGATCGTGACCTTCTTCACGATAGAAACAGAATGCTTTAATATCCATTGTTCACGAGCGCGAATTAAGTCACGGACACGATCTTCTTTATTCTTCAAATTTCTTCAATTTTTAGACTTGTACCTATAAAAACTTAGAAACACAAACAAACAAACTTTGTTAAATATAAATGAAAAGTATTTACTATTATACCTTGAGTAATCATGGTGATGATAGCAATTAAACATCAACATCTTGTTGTTCAAATTTATTTTCATTTATAAAAACAAATATTTTCAAGCAAACATAACAAAAGAAAACAATCAAACAAACAAACACAAATAATACAAAACACAAAACATATTTAAATCTACCAATACAAATTTTCTATATCATGAAAGGAAAGGAAACTATTCTTTAGGAGTTAGTGATTCAATCATCTGATCAATCTTAAATCGTGCTTCTCGCAAATCCCTTTCAACATCACATACCAAAATATGGATATTGCTAATTTTGTGATGAATAGAGATTTGTTCCCCCATTAATTCATTCAACTTTCTCTTAAGATTGGCTGAACTACTCTTTCCTTCCCTAGCAATTTCTTTTTCACACTTTTTATCAGCTTCTACTCGTTCATCCCACGATTTCCAATCATAGGTTATTCAATTCTCACCAATACACTTAGTTAGAAATCCTTACTTGAAGAAAATTTCTGTAGTTAACTCTGAAATTTCAACTTCATCAGTAAAGACTTCTGCACAATAGGGTAATCTCCCAATTTGTCATAACAAATTTGCCATTGTCTGACACCCATACGCTATCCTACCAGGATCAATTGTGGCAGACATAAGAGTCCCCATCATAATCCCCAATACGTCCATAGGTAAGCCATTCCAAACCGCTTCCAAGACAAACAATTCTTCAGCAATGATCATGTCAGAACTAGATCTACCGAAAAGCGCACTACTTAGATAGAAGTGTAAAGCAAGCAAACAGGGGTCTCGGATCCACCGGCTATAGGTAGATTTTTGTTTTTAATCATCTTTTCTAGTAAGGTGATTCCTTGTTGGTAGTGGATCCCAACCAGGAAGCATTTTGTAGTAACAATCTTTAGGGAACCCCAAATTCTGCTCCAACTTCTTCCTTGATTATTTTGTACTTCTTTCCTTGATGTCGATACTCCAAACAGTTCATCTTAGAATTCATCCATACTAATGAAATCAACATTTTCTTACAGTTATCTTCACTATTCCCAATATTCATAGAGGAATAGAGAACCATGTTTAGGATTCCAAGATAATACATTACCCTCTCGAAGATTCCTAATTGAATGAAGTTATTCTTATGAATGACATAAAAACTAGTGAAATCTGCATCTCTGATGGTTTCGAAATGATCACATTTCTCTCGAGAGTGAATAGGAAAAGGCTCTTCATACCATTCTTGCAAGTCTGAAGGAGGAATAAGAACATATTTGTTTGAGTGAACCATTTTGATGAAAAAGGATTGATTGATTTCAAGGTTTAAAATAGAAGTTTTGATTGAAAAAAAAGGAATTTTGGACATTTGAAGTGTAAATTTATGAGAATTATATCCTATATGTAGAATTTGAAAGAAACTGTTGAAAAACTGCCAAAACTGCTACAGTTTTCGCTTACGTCGCAATCGTGATTCTAGGTCACGATCGTGAGTATACTAAAAACAAAAAATAGAAAGTTTTGTAGGGAATTCACGAGCGCAATAGATAGTCGAGAACGCGAATAGGAAAACTAGAAGAAAATTTTCTATTTGTCAAGAATTAAGATGGAATATTATGATATATCACCTCCAAGATGATTATTTCATAACCTTTTCACATCTAGAATGAAATTTAGAAAATTGTATGGTAAAAGAAATAGAATAAATAAATATATTTGATCTCTAGAAAGTATTTACCTTCCCCGGACAATTCGATCCTTAGAACGCACTTGCCTTCCCCGGCAATGGTGCCAAAAACTTGTTCACCACTTTTCTACTAATAAGTTTAATAGTTTGTTTACAAGATTCGACTATATATCAACAGTGCCAAAAACTTGTTCATGTGAAATATAGGTGTTGTCAATACCCCTTATCAAAATAGAAAAATGATGATAACTACAAGTATACAGTTACGATGTAGTTTTAAAAGATCACGATCCCATAGGGAAGGGCTAGCTCCAAAGATCAACAAGGAAGATAAAATAAAGAAAATAAAATAAGTTTGGTATTTTGGGTAGAAGGGTTAGAATGAAGAATAAGTAAATATAGGTGTGAAAGATTAGAGAATCTAAATATATAGATTTTCCCTACAAAATAAGGATAGCAGAGAAAGCATGCAAGTTCAACAAAGATGTTACGATTCACTAAACTAATCTAACAGACTCGGTTCTAAATATTCAGATGTTCAATTATTCACCGTAGAGCAATACATGAAATGACTTTTCAAAACCTAGCGCAAATGAATTAAGACTATTATATAAACCTGGATAACGTTAATACTATACTTAGTACGGGTCGCTCTCACATAGCCATATTTAGCAAGTTACCATTCTAAAAATGTTGGCTCACTAAAAAGCGTTATATCACAGATCCAGTGATTATACACAATATTGTTAACCCGAAACAACTCTTAAAATTAACTCCAACGCATATAACTTGATTAAAATTAAAGACTTAACACGAAATACGCATTATGACACATAGAAATATCATAAACTTCGAAATAGAAAGCAAAGCAAAGTTGTAATATATGCAAGTGAAAGCTAAAGTTGATCAAACCATATCCACTCTTTAATGGGAGTCGTCGATTCCCGCAATTCCTGCATCTGCTTTGAATTCGATCTCGCTCATACAGAACCTCCGCTAGGATGCTATTCTTTGCGAATATCGAACAAATGAATATTGAAGAATGAAAAATTTTATTGATAAGTGATTTGCAAGTACACTTATACAACAATTACTCAAGAATATAGAGAACTCTAATAATCGAAATAAGGATTTGAATCACTTAAACATTTTCTCACTAACACTTATGAACGTAGCGAATTATCTATCTATACACACACTATATGTAACCCTGATCTTCTTACCACATCCACTCTGCATTGTGATATACGAAATTGTAAGGTTTGGAACCCTATTTATAGAGTTCAAAGGGTTGCGTCTATCCATATGAAGAGTCGCATCCATTGGTGAAACATTGCATCACTTCATTATGATTGGTTGAGAAGCTTTGATTTAGTCCATAATGGATAGGCACCTTTTCATGATTTATTGACTTCAGATAAGTGTCTTTTTGTTGGTAGTTGATGGCGGTTGATCATGCTTATCTGACGGTTGGTAGTTAAGAAGATAAAACCAAAAAACCGTCCAAGTCACGATCGCGATATACATATCACGACCGTGAATCTTTTATTAGCAGAATTCTATTTTGAAGAAGAACAAGTCACGACCGCGAATGATTATTGCGACCGTGAAATGCATTTTCTTCATAATTCTCCTAACAACTTCACCAATCTTTGACAGCTTCAATCCTAAGCCAAATCTTTAAGTTCCACGCGTCTTTTTGCACCTTTTTCACTCTTTTTTCATAGAATTCCACTTTAGATCATTTTTCTCCCAAGATTTACCTAGTATCTGCATTTGCATAAAAAACAACTACATACCACGTGAAATCTTTTATATAAAGTATAAAAATGACTTAAAATATAGTGTTTAGTGTGTAAAATTAATATGATAATAAGTGTAATTATACACTTATCAACCAGCATGTTAACGAGTATGGTATAAAGCACATGATCAATTGGCTCTAGTACAAGTGGGAGATTGTTAGACATGATGTATACCCTAGAGGAAATTAGGGCGATATTTCTTTATTAGCTATAATGTACAAATAGTTTTGAATTATTAATAATAATCAAAGGCATTTTGTTACTTATCAGTGCTTCCTTTTATTTGTATCTCGCTGGTATCATATATATTTGGATATGTATATACGCATTGATGAATGCAAAGTCCATAACTAATTCATAGTGTAAAAGTGCAAGGATATAGTGGGAGCTATGTGGAGTGAGAACTGCACATACTTATTACTATAAATAGTCTAAATATCCCTAGTCGTAGTTCCATTGAAACTGGACATTAATGGAGCGGATAGATTAACATGTGTAAGCTTACTCATTGGATTAGTTCTAAGAGACCGATCTCACGGGCTGAAGGTGGTACCTTGAGTTAACACATGAATGTATTCGGGTAATACATTGGAGACCGCCATAAGACAGATACTCGAAAAACTCTATCCATGTGTTGGTGTCATGTCTTATTATAGTAGCAGTATGAGTATCCTCAGACCTGAGATATCGATTACTTTATGTTGGAGGTTCTATATGTTGGTTCATACTTATTCATACCTTGGCAATCAGGATGACACGGGTGATTAGGGGAATAGCGATGATCACATGTTGGCAAGCTGTGTAGTTAAGATGGGATCCATTGCTCCTGATATAGTAATATAATGGAGATGTACCTTAGGGCCCCTTATTGAAGTGATACACTCATAAACCTCTTATCAGAATATACGATTGATGGAACGGGTTTCTAGTCAATCAAGATACAAAACCACTGAGTGGTATTCTTCATTAACAAGTCTAATTCTAGGGTAGCTACGGCTATTGCATGAGATGACACTTAATCCAAGCTCAATTAACTGGATGGTACTTAACCTGAAGAAGTGTATTGTATTAGTTACTACTGCAGAACTAGATCAAGTCACAAGCACGTGATGTTCCAAGAATAGGGGGATCATATGCCTTTACTAGAAAGCCCATTTAATCGTCTAGAGCAATCAGGTTCCATATCGGTCTGGAACATTAAGCCTGAAGCTTCCCAAATGGGAAGCCAAGTTTAGGTTAACCTCTAGAGGCTCAATACTTTGTGATCCTATGAGGTCACACACTTTGGGTCTTTATCGGATTAAGTAAAGAACCTATAGACGGGTTCTATGCCGAGAATATCTAGTTATCGAATTCATTAGAAGAATTATTGTTTGGTTTGACCAAATTAATTATTATAGAGAATAAAAGAAAAAAGGAAAAAATAACACAGAGCGGAGCAAGGGAATTTTCCCATTACAAGTGGACCCTAGACGAACACGGGATGTTCAGAGTGGGACATGCGCGGTTGCCCCGAGAGCTGAAAAGATCATGGGCAGCTAGTGCACGGGGCAAGCCCGCAAGCGTTGCCCATGGCAGTGCTTGCCCGGGCTTACCGCGCAAGAGCGCTAGAGTAGTGCTTGGACAAGCCCGCAAGCATGGGCTTGCGGCATAAGGCAATCCCGCTAGGGCTTGCCTTGTGGTAGGATCCGTGGGTTAGCCCGCGGGTCTAGTTTACTCGCGCGGCTAACCCGCTAAGTGGGATGGGATATTCCCACCCCTCTTTATGTTTGAGGGGGAATCAAACACTCCCCCTTTTTCCCTATATATAAGCCTTCAACTTCTCTTTATTCCACACTTTAGCTCAGCTTTTCTCTCTAATTTCGATATCTCTTTCTTTGCTCGTTGTGCGAAATCCTTCATGAGTTTCTCCAAACAATGAAGAATTCTTTTGAAGGCTCTTTCTAATTAAAGTGAGCCTTTTCAATTTTATTTTCAGGTTGGTCTTCGAGCGATCTAGCAGCTACAATTTACTAATGGGTTCTACCTCAACGAGGTTTTCATCAGTGAAGATCCATGTGGATCAATCATAGAGGCTATCCTAGTTTAGAGGCTCGTGCTAATGAATTTCTGCCGAATTGCACTAAGGGAACACCTCATCCAAAAGAAAAGAGAAGCACGCATCTACTGGTAATGTTCTAAACTTAGATGCTACGTTTCTTTTATAAATTTTATAAACCTATAAGAATCTATAATACCATTTAACTTTGATTATATCAATCATGGCATTCTCAGGAGATCCTTAGGTTAATTTTAAGTTTTCAAATTCTGCCTTGCAACGTTTGTATGTTCAATTACTATCTTGATTAACCAGGACCTTCCTCATCTAAGTAGTTCACCTCGAATGTGGATAGAATTCTGCTTATCAAACCAACAAGTGTAAACTTGTGGTAAAGCATATGTTGCATAATTATCACCGACTAGTTGATTTTCTTCTTCTCCGCCAAATGGAATAAATGCAATGCTTGTAGGTTAACAAAACATTTGTGGAGTTCATCCTCTGAAGAAGGAGATGGGCCATTATAAACTAACAATATCTTGGCTCTTATGGCATATGGGTACTGAGCTTCTCCCTAAACCATCCTTCAGGCATATAAGCCTTTTTATCATAGCTTGTGGACTCATCACACCCTCTCCTAAGGGCCACTCCTTTATCCTTCAGGTTGAGTAACTTGGCAAGATATATCGAAGTTATCAATATCTCTTTCCCTTTCGCTGTGGTCTTCGACTCTTCATCGCTCACTGTGCACTTCTTCAAGTTCTTATAGAATTCGCTAACAAGATTTAGAAAAGTCATTTCCTTTAATCCAATTCAGGTTCCAAGTTAGTGAAACTCGATGGTTTCCTTGAATGGGGTTGTTTCAATAAATGCATTATCTCTAAGAAATTTTTAAGAGATGATGGAGTTGGGATTGGACCTGTATAGAATAGGAAGAAAGGTCTTTGGGGGGGATTTAGATCATAACTTGTACTTTGGTGGACTTTGATCTTTTTTGTGCCATTGTTAGAATGAAGAGTAGCGAACAATTTAAAAGTTAGGTTTTGAAGAAGAAAATTCTTAGAAACTTTTTGAGAATTCGAGACAAATTGGGTAAAGTGTTTTGATCATGAATAGTTAAAACTTATTTATACTACTGGTTTCAAAGGGATAGAACGGTAATAAGCTAGGAATAAATCGTGAAGGTTTCAACATTTACCATCTAAAATGTATGTAGGTTTTATAGGCGTAACTGAGGGTAGAATTTGAACGGTTTTAACCTTAGGATCCTGCATTTTTTTCAGGTTTTTGAATTTTGAAAATGGTACTGTTCGTGGGTTATATCTTCTGAATTATGCTAAGTCATCTTTCTTCAGAGGATCACTGTTGCTTCTAAGATCAAGGCTTCTATGATTCATCAAAACTTCTTCTAAGTGATTTTCACACAGGATTAATCATGCCTATTTCCCTTCTGAGGAATGTGAATTAATCTTTGCTGAGAGGTTTTGTGAAGATATCAACCCTTTGATCTTTAGTAGATATATATACCAACTTGAAATACTTCTTCAGAACATGATCTCTATTAAAGTGATGCCTGATGTTGACATGCTTCATTTTGTTATGCTAAATGGGGTTCTTAGATAATTCAGCATTTTATTATCACAAAGAATCTTAATACATTCTGACTTAATTCCATAATCTTTAAGTTGTTGCTTAATCTAGAGGACTTGAGCAACATAGCTTCCTACAGCTATATTCAACCTCTGTAGTGGATAATGCCACAGTGGTTTATTTCTTGTTGTACCAAGAAACAATGATGTTTCCAAGAAAGTGACATCCTCTAATGGTGGTTATTCTTTCAAGCTGATCTCTTCCATAGTCAACACCAGTAAACCCTTTTAGACAGAAGTCTCCATTACTAGGATACCACAATCAAGCTTCTATGGTTCCAAAAAGATATCTCATAATTCTTTTGATTGCACTTAGGTGAGATTCCTTGAGATCACTTTGAAATCTAGCTCAGTAGCATACTACATAGTGAATGTTAGGTCTACTTGCTATAAGATAGAGAAGAGATCCAATCATCCCTCTGAATATCTTCTGATCCACTTTCTTTCCTTCTAGATCCTTACTGAGAACTGTGTTTAATGCCATTGGAGTTTACATTTCTTTACTCTCTTCCATTTCTAATTTCTTCAGAATTTCCTTGGTATACTTTGATTCATTAATGAATATACCATTAGAGGTTTGCTTGATTTGACGTCTAAGGAAGAAGGTTAATTCTCCCATCATTGACATCTTGAATTCATTCTTCATTTGGGAACTGAATTCCTTGCACAAAGTCTCATCAATGTTTCCAAAAATAATATCATCAACATATATTTGTAAAAGGAGAATATTTTTATTTCTCCTGCTGATGAACAAGGTTGTATCAGTCTTTCCTCTGATATACCCTTTTGTAATGAGAAAGCTTATTAGTCTTTCATGCCAGGCTCTCGAGGCTTGCTTAAAATCACACAATGCATTTTTTAGTTTAAACACATGACATGGGTGTTTAGAGTCTTCAAATCTTGGTAGCTGCTTAATATATACTTATTCTACAATGACTACATTCAGAAAGGCATTTGACATCCATTTGATATAACTTGAAGCTCATGTGAGATGCGTAGGCACAGAGAATCCTTATGGCTGCTAATCTTACTACTGGAGCAAAAGTCTCATCATAATCAATTCCTTCTTGTTGATTATATCCTTGTGCAACAAGTCTTGCCTTATTCCTTACTACATTTCCATCTTAGTCTAGCTTATTTCTGAAGACCCACTTAGTTCCAATGATGGACTTATTCTTAGGTGTTGGAAGGTGAATTAATCCAGTTCTTCTTGCATAGCCATTAACCAGCTTTCATCATGCTTAGAATCTTTAACTTCTCAGGTTCAATGATTGAAACAAAAGTTAGATGACTTGTCACTATGCTGAGTTATCCTCTGGTGAGAACATGATTCTGGGGTGCATTAAGAATTAATCTTTTTGGATGATCCTTCTTGGTCCTTGTCTCCTTTAGAAGATCATGGTGAGTTTGATCCTCCTTTGTTGTGGATAATGTCTCTTATTTTGACTAATTTGTGAAGTTTAACTCAGAAGGCTCATCTTTTGTTGAAGATTCTCCATGTCCTTAGTCAGAGGATTGTTTATGTGAGACATTTTCGCCATCATCCTCTGAGCCATTTTTCTTCCCTGTATGGTTAATTTCATCGAAATCTACATATACTGACTCTTCAAGAGAAGCTGTTCTTCTGACAAAGACTCTGTAACCTTTGCTATGTGTTGAGTAGCCAAGAAATATTGCCTCATCATATTTAGGATCAAATTTTCCTAATTGTTCTTTGTTTTTAAGTACAAAACACTTACATCCAAAAGCCTTGAAGTACCCAATCTTGGTCTTTCTTCCCTTCTAGATTTTATAAGGAATTTTATCAAATACTGATCTTATGTTATCTCTATTTAGGATGTAACATGCAGTATTTACATCTTCTGCCCAAAAATACTTAGGTCGATTATTATCACTTAGCATTGATCGAGCCATTTCAACTATAGTTCTATTCTTTCTCTCAACGACTCCATTTTGCTGTGGAGTGTGAGGAGCAGAAAAGTTGTGCTCAATGTCTCTAGCTTCACAGAATCCAGCAAATAGCTTATTTTCGAATTCTCTGCCATGATCACTCCTTATTTTTTAGAGTAAAACATTTTGTTCAACTTCTATTCTGTTGCACAGCCAGGAAAACCCTTCATAATCTTCATCCTTATTATTGAGCAAGACAAACCATGTTTACCTAGAATAGTCATCTACTATTACCATGGTATATCTGTGTCCACCCATGCTCACAAGTTGAACAGGGTAAAATAGATCTAAGTGTACAAGCTCTAAAACTCTTTTTGTAGAAAACTCAAACTTAGATTTAAAACTCGTTTTAAATTGTTTTCCATATTAACATGCATTACATAAATGATCCTTTTCAAAGTTTAGACTTGGCAGACCCTCAACAAGTTTTTATTTGGCTAATTTGATCAGAAGATTTATGTTTGCATGACCCAACCTTCAGCGCCATAGCCAAGATTCCTCTTCTTTAGACATTAAACAAATATCTTTCCTAGATTTATCATTTATATTTATTGTAAACACATTGTTTATTCTAGGAGCATAAAGAAGAGTTTGATTTGTTTTACAATCTATGATGGAGCATCCTTCTGAGTCAAAGATCACTTTTCTACCTTGGTCACATAGTTGAGCCACACTCAAAAGGTTGAATTTCAGACCATCCACCAAAGAGACTTCCTCTATTTTGAATTCTGATTCAATTATCCCTTTTCCAATGTTTTTTCCTTTCTTGTTGTCCCCAAAGCTTACATTTCCATATCTTTTGCGTTCTAAAGAAATTAATGAACTTTCATCTCCTATCATGTATCTTGAGCATCCACTGTTACATACCATAGTTGCTAACCTTTTGTGGACCAAAGACTTACTTGCAAAAGAAGATGGTCAGAATCTTCAAACCTAGTTTCCCTCAGGTTTGGGGGTAATATATACTAAATCAGGCCAAGTATAAATATCATAACATCCATTCTTGTTCATGCATGTAGCTGTGTGATTCTTCTTTCCACAGAAATTACAGTAAAGATTTACTACTTGTTTGTTGAGCTTTGGGAGATGGACAGAGATCAAATGGCTCTTGGATTGGCTGTCTCTAAGGCTATCTCCTTTCTTTAATTGATAGATTCTTCTAATTCATCTTTTGAGTTCCTTCTCTCCTTTGAGGAAAGCTGGTGATATGTACTTCTATGGGATTCTTTATTTTGAGGTTGAGGCTTATCCTTGGTGCGAATTCTGTTGTTGATTTTGCTTTTGAAGAATATTCAACTTCTGAGTATGCTCCTTCTTTTACGGATTAATTTAATTTGGTAAGGTGATTTTTGTTGATAAATTCCCTTCAAGCATCATTACTCTCCTATTGAGTTCTGCCGCATTTACTCCTACCAGAACTAGCTCCTTCTTATTCTTTTCAACTTTAGCTTCTAACTCTCCTTACCTCTTGTAGATGGCTTTAGCAGTGTTTTCTCGAGCTCTATCATGATTACAGAAGTCCTCGAAGTCTTCTTCAAGAAGTTTCATGTGCTTCTTATTTTTCTTTGCCATTGTATAGATTTGCACAAGAACCTGCATTATTTCATCAGGAATATTAACAAGAGTTGAAATCCTCTCCATGCTGCTAGATTCCATCAGGAATATTAACAAGATTTCATCATGATTTCATTTTAACAGGAGTTGTCTTTTGAAGATGAAATCCTCTCCATGCTGCTATTCCAAGATTCAACTATTGGCGCCATGCCATCTACTATCATGAAGCATATCTGTGCAGTTTCTTCTTCATTTGCAGATGATTCAGAAGAGCTCTCATTCTCAATGTCGCTCATGGTTGCTACCATAGCTTTTCTCCCTTTATCTTTTCTTAATTTAGGAGAATTTTATTTAATGTGTCCTTCTTGATGACATTCAAAGCAGGTGATGTTCTTTGAATTTTCTCCTCTAGGTTTTTCTTCAGAGGCTTTGAACTTGGCTTTGCGAAGTCCTTCTTCTGATGCTTGAACTTCTGAGGAACACGTCCCTTCTTCTGAAATCTTTGAGGCATTTTGAGTTTTTCTTCATGAACTTTTTGACTTTTTTGCCAAAATTACCATCTCTTCATCATCATCTTTAGAGGAGCAATCACCTATAACATCTGCCTTGAGAATGATGGCTTTATTTCCTTCACCTTTAGCCTTATATTTCTTCTAAAAGTCTGTATGGATATTTTATGAGTTATTAAATATCTAACTAATTCATCATACTGTAGGTGGTGAGATCTTGAGCCTCTTCTATTGCATTCTTCTTTGCCTGTCATTTCTTCGTTAGGCTTTTGAGGATCTTCTTTACTTGTTCCTCTTTTGAGAAGTTCTTTCCAAGTAGTCTGAGCTCATTTATAATGTTAGTGAATCTAGAGTTCATGTTGGATATGGATTGATTTTCTTTCATTTCAAATAGGTCATACTAGCGTAGATTTTGATTGATCTTGGATTCGTTAACTTTGTTGGTTCCTTCATATGTAACCTCCATTTTCTTCCTAATCTCTTTTGTACTTTTACAACCTGAAATTTTGTTATATTTTCCTGCATCTAAAGCACAATGAAGAAAGTTAATAGCAGCTGCATTACTTTGAAGTTTCTTCATATCAGCATCATTATATGCGCTTTCAAGTTTTGGGGTAGTAACTCCATCCTCTGTAATCGTAAGGATGTATGGTCCATTTTGTATTGCTAGCCATGCATACATATCCTGCGATTGGATGAAATTTTTCATTCTACTCTTCCAGAATGTATAATTCTATCCAAAGATAGAGGAGGTCTAGATATAGACAATCCTTCAGGAAGGATCTGTGTGGTCATGTTACCTGGTAGATGTTTTAATTTATTTTCATCCATGATGATCGTTTACTCAAGATCTGTTTAAATCTTTTCTATTGAGTTATGCTTTGATACCAATTGTTGGACCCAGTAGGGTGTAAAATAGGTCAGGGGGGTGAATGACTCTTTTTCGAGTTCGATACACACTTCAGAAGGTAAGCGGAACTTGCTTCTGAAGTCTCTTCTAAGTAATCAAGTTTAACAAAGAATCCCCATTTTCTCTCAATCGTTTGCAACTCAGTATAAATTTTAAGTGATTAACTTGATGAATGCAATGACAATAGATAAAGTAGAGTTAGGAAAGTGCAAACAAAATTTTTTATCCTGGTTCAGCCTCTACCTAATCAAGTTCTTGGAATCTCAATCCAAGATTTAATCCACTATTAATTCTCCTTAAGGGTGAAGAATAAAATGCTACAAGGCTTTTTAGTTAATTGAAGTACCGTCCAACAATCTACAACTTAAGAGCTTTACCAATACAAGAGTACTGTCCAATTGTATCAAGGCTCTGAGCTTACAATAACTTCTAAAATTACCCTCCAACCAGTGTCTAATCTCCCTCACACTTACTTACAACTTAAGCAAGTGTTTTTACAGTTTAGAATGAATAAAATTTAGAGCTTCTGAACTTTGTTTCAGTGTAAGCTCGATCACAAATGGATGTAAAGAGATTTGTTTGCTTTTGGTGATTCAGAAGGAGATTTTAGTTGTTTGAAAGCTTGTTTGCACTTCTTTTGCTCTTAATAAAATCAACAACCTTCTTCAATGGCAAAAAAATATCCTTTTATAGAGGGAAAGGATGTTTCCGTTGGTCTTGGACTATTGCTAGAATTCTTTCAGTTGTCTCGGTGATAGTTTCTGTTAGAATTCTGTTTAGAAATGAGCAAGTCTCAAGAGAATCCACGCAACACTTGTCAGGTGGATTTTTTTATCCCCACACTTGTACGATTGTTTGCTCTAAAAATAACAGGAATGTTTTTTATCCTTAGTGGCCAACAACTTTTATCTTTTTTCATACTGAGATACTTTGGAGCGTGGCGGCATTTAATGCGATGTCAGCTCTCGTGACATTTAGCGCCAAAAGACTAAGTTACCCTCTGTAGTACTTCTGGAGAGTTTCTCTTCTGTAGATTGACTTCTTCCTCTGAGACTTTATTATTTGATATACTTCTGAGGTCTTGAGATTGGTTCCTTCTGAGACTTTTTGGCATTCTGAACTCAAAACCATCAAAACATAAATTCTTTAACTTAAGATCCAACAATTGTAAGCCATATAAACTTTAACTTAAGATTGTGAAGTCTTAAACTGAGCACTTGGTCTGATACCACTTGTTAGTCTTATTTAGCTTAAATAATTGGTCCAAGTGGGGGTAAAGACTTAAAATGATTCTTTATAACCCTTTTTCAAATATTCAACAAAGATTGATTTACTATGATGCAAATGTTGTTCTGAGTCAAAAATAGTATTGAGTAAACTGATAAGACCTTTATCCTACTCAATTTACCAAGGCTTGTGCCGAGTAAAATCTTTAATCAACAAACAAACACAATGATGAGTAAAAACACACATATATGAGAGAATGCACAACAAATACAATATTGAGTAATTAAAGAGATAGAGTTTAGAGAAAAAAAATAGTGATTTTATACCTGTTCGGTCACCGCCTACTCTAATCCCCAACTATCATGCTTGAGCTTTAATTCACTAGTGTTTACCTCCTTTAACTAGACAGAGAAGCCTTCACAAGAGATCTAGATTACATATAGTACCCTCCAATCTATAATCTAATCCCACTGAGTTGAATACCCTCTTCGAACCATATTCTTCAGTATATCTCAAAGAAAGATCTAAGCACTGAAGTAAACAACTTATAAAATGTTACTTCTTCTTACAATGAATAATCTTAGCTAACGCTCTAAGATTCTGATTCCTCTCTCTCGTTTGATTTTAAAGCTGAGTAATACAAAAATGCTTCTTCATAGATGAGAATTTTAAATGAAGAGTATTTGACAAAGACTTCAGCTCTCTTGAAATTTAGGTGTATTCCTTTTGTTGTGAGATTTTAAGCTACCATTGTCTAATAGAATTAATATGTTATGAGACACACTGAGTCAACCTTAATCTTGGTCGGAATCTATTAGAGAGAGATATGTGATGGTCTGCTATGTGTCTTTTTCCCATACGCCTGAGAATCTGACATCTGCAGTTGTGCGTAGCTTATATTGGAGCGTGTCACTTTTTGTCCGTTGCCCTTTTACTATAGCGCTAATTCCTAAGCAAAATGTACTACTACTTGTGTCCTTGTCGTGAAATACCCCTTTTTGAATTTTGTTCAGATTAACATTAATTTCTGCAAAAATAGCAAAAGTAAAATATTCCTTAACGGAATGAGTTAAAAGCCAAGTAACGTTTATAGGTCAACATTAAAGTGAAGCTTTGACGAATTTGCAGACTGTAATTTAAAATCTTTTATGCTGAGTAATTTATTTACTTAGCTTATTGACAAGTAACTTAATACCTTTCACAAACTAAATTAAGAACTGAGTGGAGGTCAACAAGATGAGTAATTCTCATTTGAGTATACTCTTACTTGACAACTCAGATTCTAACCTCAGTACCAAGTTAATTGTGCTAACTTATTTTACTTTATCAATTTCCAAAAGTAAAGACACTCTAAAGTATCATTAAATTGGGTTCAACAAAATACTTTTAAAATATAGCTTGTTATATTTCTAAATGGGTAACGGGGAATCCCCAAGGTAGAATAAATATGAGTAATTTTCTCCGAAACCTTAGTGGGTGTGGATATGGAAAAATTTACCTTAATGGATATAGGTATGGTTAAGATCAGTGAAAACCTAATAAGATCGGTGACAACCTAATAATAGATCTACAATGAAATTTTTAATAAGAGTTATTAGGAATTTAGGATAGATCATCGTACACAAATATTATAGGCATACAGACTTCTTTCTATCTCCATTTCATCTGCGCATACCCTTTACTCTCTAGCCCTTTAAGATAATCAGATAACACTTTACCTACCTGAACAAATTTTATTAAACCAATCTCCCAAAACTTGTTGAAAGTAAGTTAATTCTATGAATTAAAGTAGGCTTTGTTATCTTCCACTTATAAATACATAAAATATATGTATTGAATAGGAATAAAACTAAAAGAAAGATAATCAATAAAATAAATAATATTATTAATAGTAATATTTTAAATATTATTATTATAATATATTAAAATTTATCAACTGTAAATAATTACTACCTCCCTTTTTTAATAATTGTCTTTCTACGATTTTTGAAATTTTTTTAAATAAATGTCGTGTTAGGATTTCAATGCACATTTTGTCCATTTAACACTTATTTAATGCACATTGAAAATGGTAAAAAGAATAAAATATTCAATTAACTTTCAAATGAACAAAAATCATATGGATAAATAAGTATTTTTATCATCTTAATTAATGTGACGTTGGTATTACGAAACAACATTAAAATGATAATTATTTAAAAGAGAGGGGATATATTATTGTTATTTTGTTTTACTAAAATTGTTATTGTCATTATAATATATTATTTTACATACTTTGTTCATTACCAATATAGTGTAACTCAATTGATATATCTCCCAATATAAAGATAGAAGTCATGCGTTTGAAATCCAACATCTTCAATTCATATTTATAAGAAAAATATCGATTCAATTTGGAATTAAACTAGATATGAGTTACAATTATCGTAGTTTTAATAAAACATTTTTTCTATTTAGTCCAACTGATTGATTATATCGGACTTTTTAATTTGATTGGCTCGATTATGTGCTCATCAATTATCTTCAACAATAATGATAAAAATCCTTGAACTTAAAAAGAAATTACATTGATATTGAATTAAATAGAATCTAAGCTTAAGAAGAATATAGCTAAGTATTTTTTTATAAGAAATTATCTTTTTAATATAAAAATGAAACAAAATATTTTAACATCAATTTAACATAATTTCCCTCTGAATTAATGTCTTCTCAATAATGAAATTGTTTTAATTTTTATTAAGCGGAGCCAGTGGCTAAGATTGAGTTTGGATGAGATTAAGGAGGGTCGAAACAATTTTAAAGTGTTAAAATGCAAAAGAGTCATTTTATAAATAGGACATCAGTAAAAAAAAGTACTTTGTTGATCATAGAATTTTTCACAAAGTGAGCCAGCTTAAATTTTATAATGGAATCAATATTGGACCATCTTCTATAATGAAAGTTGAAAATTATATATTTTCAATAATTTTCCGTTCCCCAAATTATTTGTGAACAGATTTGATGCCCCTGGAAACATTATTATTATCGTTATAATTATTCTTTCTTTATCATACTAAAAATAATAATTATTATAAGTATGATGTCATTCTCTTTCAACTAATTAACATACAGTGGTTAAGTTTTCCTCAAGTTAGGCTAATTTTGGTTTAATGTTCTGAAGGCAGCTAAAATTCAACTTTTTACGAGTTGGTGTGAACTGGGATCTTCCTTTGACATTTTAAGAAATATATTTTTTAATCTTCAAGATTTTGGTTAAGTTTGTTAGTTTATCAGAGTGGAGATTATCATATCAGTTTGTCACCATTTTAGGCAATGCGTTAGGTTTACTTTTATAATAAAGTGGAAAATATGTTGGTGGTGAATGAGACATAGAAGGGACATTTAGGATATGTTTAGGCTGCTTAGCTCTTTGGATTAAACCCAAGACTTTGTTATGTGAATCTGTTACATAAACAAATATTGTTTCTTGTAGTGGATGGAAATTGTAATCTAAGGGTCGTCCGGTAGGGTGCAAGTTGTGCGTTCGCTCAGGGCCTCTAACTAGAAATGATCCAAAAATATATTTTATGTTTAAATTTTTAGTAATTAATATTCAAATGATAGAATGAATATTAATTAGTGTTAGATGAATTGGTAAGTCACTTGTTAATGATGTAAGAAGCCTTGAGATCAATTTCTAATTTTCTAATAAAATTAAATTTTTTATTACTACTTTTTTTACTCAAGATCAATTTCTAATTTCCTTAAAAAAATTAAATTTTTTATTACTACTTCTTTTATTAAGGGCTCACTTTTATTAATTATTATATTAATTTTCCTAGGAATCTTAAATTCTTAGGACCGGCGTGGTAATTCTCTTCATTAAATTTATTCTAAAGGATCAAATTTTTTTTATTTCTCAAAACCGGATTGAATATATTTTAATGTCATTTTATAATTATACACATTTGAATTGGGCTGAAATGCACTAAAATTGATATAAAGTATAAGAAAGCATGACGAAATGTAGTGAGTAAGTTAGCATTCATAGAAATGTCATTTAGAGAAATGTCCCAAAAAGAACCATTGAGAGATGAGTTAGTACTGATCATTGTAAATAATTACGATCTCTTTGAGGTTTGCATTAATAATTACTACCTCCTTACAATTTTTTAATGCAATTATCACGTGCCTTAGTTTTGCTTTATCCAACTACTACCTCCCTCTGAACTATTCTTCACTTTTCCATCTAAATAATTAATATTATGACAGAATTACAATTTGTCTTCATTTATCCATTTAGTCATATTTTTATTATATGGGCATATTATTAATTCATTTAAATAATTACATTATGTAATTTTTAGATAAAAACGATGAATTAAATAATATGTGAAAAAATTATTTTTTTTTATTGTATTTTGTTAATAGTCATGAATATTTAATACATGTGCTACCTTGCTCTGATTATATTATATTAAGAAGTTTTGCATATAAAATTATGTAAGTGCATAATTTTTTTAACAAAAATTAAAAGGCCGGGTACCATTTTCTTGCACTAATCTGTTAGTTTTTATACATAAAATATTTGATATTGAATAATCTTGTTAAAAGATTAATATCAATGTTCGTATACTTTTTGTATTAAAACTGCAACTATAACTCATGGAAACTGAGGTTTTAAAAGATTGACAATTTTTGTACTTGAAATGTTGCCGGCGTTTTATGTCCGTGTAAGTAATGTTGTAGCTCCATTTACGCTATAATTTACATATTGAAACTAAGAAATGTTGTTGAGAATGAACCATTTAGGTAAATCTCAACTCAACTTCATCTTACTGCAAGAAAATGGTACAAGATCGTTTGAATTTGTTATTACAAAATTGTGCATTTACATTTAAATGCAAAACATCTTAATATATTATAATCACTAAACAAGGTAGCGCATGTATCGAACTTTCATGATAACAAAATACAATAAATAAAATAATTTTTTATGTGACATTTAATTCATCTTTTTCATCTAAAAAATATATAATCCACTTACTTAAATGAAGTAATTATGCTTATATAATGAAAATATGCTAAATGGATAAATGAAGAAAAAGAATAATTTTGTCATTATGTTAGTATTTGGATGGAAAAGTGAATATAATTAACAAAATGAGGTAGTAGTTGAATGAAAGCAAAACTCAGGGAGGTGATAACTATATTGACAAAACATAGGGAGGTAGTAATATATTAGTGCAAATCTCAGGAGATCATAATTATTTACTCATTAAATAATGATTACGTGCTAATAAATCATATTATCATGGAAATTATTTTGAGAAAATAAAAAACAATAGGTTTTTAGAAAGTAATCATTACTTGGCCTTAGTATCACTATATGTCATGGTTGCTTTGCGAAGGAAAAAGAAATTTAGAGTAATACAAAAACATGATATGTAACTTTACTATTTTTCAAAAGGGGTGGAATTTGTTCCGCAACAAGGTATGAGATTTTAATAACTAGCAAATAAATCATCTATAATGTTAAATTTTGTCACAATAAAAGGTAATATTATCTTTTTTAACCGAAAATTTGTTGATTGGTTAATAAAGCTACAATACACAGTATTGATAATTTTGAAATTGATTTAGAATTTCTAATATTGCTTAATTAAAACACAATGATAAACTTTAAATATTATAATAAATAAAAAAATATTTAAAACTTACTCAAATCATATCTTGAGGTATAATTTTTAAATTGATTATAATAAACTCTGTAATATCATTATTTTCAAGAGAAAAAATATTTATTTTATTTTATTTTTCAGCTAATTTTTAAAGAGATAGACGTCATTTTGAAACAAAAACAATTAATTTCACCATTTGAAATACAATGAAATAATATATCATGTTTTTAAATTTACCCAGTAAAATAAACGTAGAAATTTCAAATTTATATATGTAAAATGAATTTAAATAAGGATAATTGACGATTTCGATCTTGTTTTGGTTTACTATTTATAAAAATATGTTCTTAAAAATTCAATTTACTTTTTTATGTTTTAATTTTACATTTTCACGCTCTTATGTTTTTATTTTATATTTTTATGTTTTGTGTATATATCTATTATATGTATATGTGGTATAT
Source organism: Euphorbia schlechtendalii (assembly GCA_949673415.1). NCBI lineage: Eukaryota > Viridiplantae > Streptophyta > Magnoliopsida > Malpighiales > Euphorbiaceae > Euphorbia > Euphorbia schlechtendalii. The sequence goes on along the minus strand of CATIWQ010345031.1, from coordinate 36,863 downwards.
ATTTATTATATGTCTACTATGTGTATTTATTATATACATATTATATATCTAATATACATTCATGTTTGTGTCTCATTCATCAAAACTGTTTTAACACATCTGTTATATACCTGGTATATACCAGTTATATAACTAGAATGTAAAAAAGAAAATTTGAAACAGTTGTTACATAATAATCTAAAATTGAAACTTGAAAGAGATTTTTTTATAATTTGATAGAAATTTAGGTGAAATTTATATATTGTATCATATGAATTTATCTAAAAACCATTGAATTTTGTATTCTTGGGCTTTTAATAATGGTCTAACTATTGTTTAATATCATTGGGCCTTTTACAAGACAACTAATATTTGTAAGATCATGGGAAATTAAAATAAATGATAAAAAGTTATATTTTTTTATTACAACGAACAGTAAATATTATTATATTTTTCATATCATTAGATTTTATTTTTGCTTTTATAATTTTTATGTTGATTTTGTTTACCCCTTGTAACTACTCTTGTAACTACTTTTTTTTGCAACTTCAAAAGTCACTACGTCACAGATGGTCTGTCGCAACAACGACAAACTGCTGCCTAAAGTGTAAAAAGTGTTGCGAAAGCACTTGTCGCAACACTTTTCCGGGAAAAAAGTCGTTGGTGATATTTCCCTCGTGAAAAGTCGTTTTCGCAACACAATTTTTTCTTTTCGAAACACTAAGAAATGTGTTGCGACAAGTGACTTTTCGCAACACTTTTTTAGTACTTGCAAGGACTTCTGTTGTGTTGCAAAAAATACTCATCGCTCAACGTTAACGTCCATTAATTTTTTTGGTAACACTTTTGTTGTTTATTCTCAACATTTTTCTAATAACACTTTTAGCATATTTGCAACACCATATCCAATTTTCGCAAAACATTTTGAAAAACACCTATTTGCATTTGAAATACTTTTTATGCTTATTGCAACACATTTGTAAAACACTTAATAAATATCATAATTCAAAAAAATTGCAATTCATTTTTTTATATAATTCATAATGCATAATATTCAATTGTATACAAATTCAAACGAAAACTAAAAAAATACATTATACTATACAAATTAAAAATAACACTACTAAAAGTATAGTGTTTCCAAAAGATTCTGAAAAAATTCTCCAACCAATATTTACACATCTGAAGTTTAAACCACTCGCCATGCATGTGGAACTTTGCTCTTATCATCTTCATAAGCAATGATTCTTCTATGTCCAGCCTTCTCTCAATTGCAACCTATTCACCATTCGTAAGTTCGATAATTTCTTCATATATATATACAAATTATAGGATCCTCGGGTAAGCTCGATTTTAAGAAATAACAAGCTTTTCATGTTGTACTTGTAAAATAGATGTTGAAGTCTAACATATTGCAGTCAATATTTAAAAAAAAACTTGTCAATACGAATGTGTACTCTAGAGTGTACAGAAGTAATAAATCTAAAATTTGCAGTAATAAGTATTGTGCCTTGAACTATTCTCTGACATAAGTGCAAAAGTTAATAAATCAGCTAATGAATGTAAAAATTGATCATATTATATTAAGTGTATATCTTTAATGGGTATATATGAAGCCTAAATCTATTAATTTGGGCAGATATGATAAGTTGAAGTTATGGTGCTGTAGATAAAAAAAAGACTTACTTGAATTGGAACCTTAAACATAAACTTCTCAAATGTTAATCATAAGTAATGAAAGATCCTCTATATTACAAGTAAAAGACTAATGGGTGAACAAATAAAAGAGAAACATATTAGAGGTTAAGGAACAAACTGTACCTACACCAACAAGGATGTCTGACTTTCGAAGACAATTTTATTGTTTTTTAAGTTTTCAATTGATGCAAGAAGAACATTACTTTCTAGTTCCAGCTTTTTACTATCAAGACCCATAATGTACTGCATTGGCAAAGAATTGGCCTTAAACAGAAGAAATGATATGAAACCATTTGGAAAAAGATCAAGCAATAGATTTTTACAAGGAACAATCACATAGGGAAAGAAATCATTTTCATGTTCAGTCTATGGCTAAGCTCAAGATACATCATTAAGACTGTTTTCAAAATGCCTCATCCAACATAGGGAAAGAAACCGCAGAAAAAGCCACAGAGCCTATAATATATCGATCAGCAGAAAAATAGATTGGCATTTGAAAGACCATAAACATTCACAAGGTCAAATCAAATTAAGATGGGAAATATATTAAGGATTTGTTCCTCACTCGATTGTCAAAGAATGAAAGAAAGATGAAAGCTTTGGACCGAGACTAGAATGTACCTCTCTTTCAATATAATTTTTTATGAATTCTTCATTCCACCGAAGCTCCTCCTGAAAAGCATCAACATTATTAACAGCGAAAGTGTCAGAATTCGGAAGTAAAAAATTAAAGATGAAAACTAGGTGTTGTATTTGGAGAAAGGTTGATAATTTGCATGCACATGGCATACAAGAACAGAGAATAGTAGTGGCAAAATAACTTGAGAAATGAGAATTACATTTTGAAGCATCAACAAACCTGCTAGATTTGAAAAGTTTCAACAGTGAGATCGGAAGATTCATGTGCTTTTTTGTGTTGAGAATCTTCTAAGATCCAGAGCAGTTTACGCTACAATTTGGCAAAAACTCTAAGAACTTGATAAATTATTCTTGATGAATCAAATGTCAATAAATTTATGATTGTTGTGAATGAAACTTCCATGTCTGGCTTTAGAAAAAGAAGTGTCAAGGTCAAATCTTCCAATTTTGTCACTTTAACGGCATCATTAGTGAAGAGGATATATATTAATACAAATATATTTGATATCATGCTTGAGTAAACTATCTGAGTTGGTCCAAAAAACTAGATCAAAAGTTAAGACTTAAAAATGGAAGTTAGTCGCTTTACTAATTACTACATATCTATATCTTTTGGTCCTTTATTTAGTAATTAGTAATCTTGATTTTATATTTTGTTCAAAAAATAAGATAAAAAAAACTCACTATGCGATAATGGAAACAAGAATTATCAGCAATATGTAACTTGACCCAATTCATGGATTCCTTCAACTCAAGTAACACCTACAGCCACAAAATTTGTTGATCTGATTCAGGATATCTTCCCAAGCTTAAAAACAATAATCATCATTAAATTGAATGGTCCAAACCAGAATAAAAAGTGAAAAAATTTGACTACTGCGAAAATCTAAAAATAAATGCTAAGATATGGCTATTCAAAACCACCTGCTCTACCATCATAAACGAAACCAACCAGCATCGGTGGTTCCTTGTGCAGTAGTTCATCTTTGATCAAAGTGATTTTCACATATTAGAATGAGATCACTACATCTAAGATCAAGTACCTCATGTATTGAAAAAACGGATCAAGGGGCTAATTGCGAAATCCATACACATTTAAAAGAATATAAGTATTTTTATAAGTAAAAAGCACAAACTAAAGCTAGTAATGCTTACCGCTTTCAGAAGATGCAGTGGCAGGAAATGCAGGAATTTTCACAATTGTAAATAGAGCAAGTTAATACAAAACAAAAACTGATAAAAAAATTTGTAGGAACAAGTAAGACGAATCAGAATTAGCGAAAGCCATACTTTTATTGCATGCTGATGCTGCTAAATAAGAAGACGACCATGCAGCAGGAATATTGTCATTCAAATCACAAATGAAGTTTATCCCTGATGACTTGTCCAGTGTTGCATCAGAAGGCAAACTTGGAAGCAGGCATCCATTCTCTAACGACAAAAAAATGAAAAATTAGGCATAGAATCAACCAACGAAAAAAAGACTTGTTGATTCTACATAATAACTGCATACCTTGATTAGCTTCCGGCACCAACATCAATTCATGGCAAATAGACAAAAGAATCGAATATTAGCAAGGATAAAAAAGGCGAATTAGAGATGGAAATGAGGGGTTACTGGAGCAAGAAACTAACCATGGAGCGAAAAGTCCTTTCTATTCGTATTTCTTAAGAATTCCTATTCTATTATACCATATTCCAAATAAAAAAATTAGGTTCATAGTAAAATAATAAAGCTGTAGTGACAATGGTGGCTATGATAATGGCTATAATGATGTTAATATCTGTCATATAAGTTTAGCAGATATTGATCAGGGACCTCATAGTGATGCTAATAGCAGTAGCAGTAGTAATTTCCTCAAGGTGTAACATGCTTCTGCAAAGATTGCCATTCATTCATATCAAGAGAAGAAATTACACTCCATACAATTAATTCCACAACTCTCCAACAAAATTAACAACATCAATTACAAAACTCCTCGATTTTAGGAACTTAATTGGAATTAAAATCACTATTTCCACATTAATAAAGACAATACCACACAATTAGAGGAATACCCAATCTAATCAGACCAAAATTCATAATTTAAGCCCAAACAAATTGAAAAAGCTTAACGATGCACAAAATTCACCGTAAATAGGAATAATACAGTAACACAAACCAAGTCACATGTATCACTGTGTCCAAATGGAAATAATAAAGATAAAACAAAAAATGGAAAACTGAACCAAAGATCTATAATCTATAAAGGCCATATTTTGGTACATACATGTAGATTGTAATGCACGCGATGAGTTCGATATCTCATGACACTTGATGTATCCCTCACCTCATAGCATACAACAAGATACAAGGCAATGTTTCTAGGAATAGCAGCTCGAAGCCAAAGAAGCCATAACAAGGGTCTTTCTTTCTCTATCGATATATGCTGAAATAGGAAGGCTAATGTAAGCCATGCATCTCTAGAAATACTAATATTAATTGGTTATTAACTGAAAATGATGATACATAGGAGAACTTCACCAAACCTCTGGAAATAGGAAAGGACCACGCTACACTTTCTTAGAATCAGCAGGTATCTCACTTCGTGCAAAATTTTCTTTCAAATCAAAGCAATCAGGAAACTCTAGGTCTAAATCATCTCGATTCCCAAAATGAAGGAATCTAGGATGCATTCATTTTAAGATTCTTCCAGAAATTAACAAACCAAGTAATAATTCAAAATAATAATAGAAATTAGAACAATATATATTACTTATAAAGATAAGAGTGCAACTGTGCAAGCATAAGTGGGAATAAATTTACATTAGTTAGCTGGTCTCTATACCCTTCTAAGCAACATGTGTAATGGTTAGCCAATTGTTCAGCCATGGATTCAAAAAAGCTGCCACTAAACAACACAGTGGCAGTTCCAAGAGATTTGGGAATTAATACTACATCTTTTACAGAGCCATGGTTTTCAACAGCCTTTAGAAAGCATATTGAGAAACTACCCTCACTATAGAATGAAAGAACAAAAATCGAAACTTCTAAAAGAGTTAAAATGACATCATTATCAGATAGTTAATAATGACACGAACACACTACTACACTAGTGAGAGTCTGGCATTATAGCAGAGAAGCATACCTTAACAGAAAATTTTGATTGGTTTTTACTCCAAAACAAGATGCTAATAAATCTCGAGTCTAAGATGACCTATGAAAATATAGCAAAACAATCAAGCTGAATCAGAAATATTTTCACCTTGATCACTATGAATTCCAAATCACTGCTACGAGAGCAATTGGTCTTCCTCCTCCCTTTTGCAATCTTCCTCTTTGCAAGATTTGACTCTAAGTTGTAATAACCAACAACGAAACCTGAAAATTTCCATCTAACACTTACAATTTCATTTGCTAACCCTACCCACTATTTCATCAATGATCTTTCGTTTGTTGATACGTCATCGCTTTCTTCAATAGTGTATGATCCTCTTTTGTACCTCAATCTTCCTCCAAAACCTCCTTTGATTAGGGATTTGTTTCAATCCCTACCGTCGAACAGATTCTCGTTGTCGGGATTGAGAGGGAGCTCTTTGTTTAGCAGCGATGAAGTAGAAGATCAACTGGAGAGAAATGGAGGGGGATTTACCAGGACAGCTATGGGGTTAATGGCGACGCGAGTGACTTTCGGATTAAGCTGAGGATATCGGATGGTTATCTTTTTCAAAGAAGAGCGTGAACACGAAAAAAGGGAGAGGAGAGGAGAGGAGACGAGAGAGTAGTGTGATTTATATATTTTTTATTAAATTTTTTGATTTTTAATTTTTTCGTTCATGAATTAACGAGCGGGAGATTTCTCGCTCATCACTTTTTCACTATTCACAGTGTTTTTCGCAACGGTTAGATTGAGTGTAGCGATGAAAGTGTATTTGATCAACAAACATATCTATTGCAACACTTTTGGAACACATTTTACAATGTGTTTCGAAAAATCCTTTTTTTCTTCAAAAATCGCAACACTTCAATGCAACACCGACCATTCTGGTTGCGACAAGCCATCTATGGCGTAGTGAGTCCATATCTCACAACTCATCATTTTTTCGAATCGATGCTTTAAAATATTTTGTGTGTTCTTAAATATCTCTAAAATGACACAATTCAAAATTTGAGAAAAAAAATGATTTATTGCAATCTTATACATTGGTATAATAGTGTTATAAGACCCGTTTTTACTGCATTTTCATAAAAGCCTTATTGATATAAAAGTGGTATAATGCAATTATACAGTCTTTTTTCTCCTCTAAATTCACAACAGTACTGCATTTCCCATTAAAAATATAGAATGAATGTCTTATATCTTATATGAGAGATCTCATATATGATATAAGAGTAGTACTTAGTCTTATATTATGTTCACAACAATACTCAATATCCCATAAAAAAAACCATGACATGAAAGTATTATACCTTGTATAAAAGTGGTATTAGACCTTTATTTCAAGTCAAACATTTTATCATATATGTTGTGGATGTATACAAATAACATGATAATCTCTAAAATAATATCTCATCCCATTAACAATTGAATAAAAATCATAGTTCTGAAAAGAAAAGGAAAGAAATAAAACAAAGAAAGCTATTCATCAATGCAAAAAAAAATCAAGAAACATAAAGATGCAGTTCTTGTTTCATATTAGAATTTCTTTAATTCATCATTACTTTAGTTTCAAAAACAAACCCAAGCCAAGCATAAACAAGCATGAAACAACTGATAAGACATAGTCTGAATGGTACATTCACAAAATGGGTGGGATGATTAGGGTTCGAATCCTGACACCTACAATTACTCCTAAAAAAATAATCCTAAAAAAACAAGCATGAAAAAAAAAATTTTAAAAAAAAGGTAAAGTTCAAAAACATAACTTGTAGTATCATCGTTTTGCGAAAAAATCCTCCTGGAATTTTTTTTGCAAAAGAATTCCTGAGATTCCGAACATTAGAAAAAATGACTTTTTTCATCACACCGCTAAAAAGAGTGACGTGGCAAGGGTTAATATTGAAAAATTAAAGTTTCAAATTCCTAGTCAACCGTTGACTTCGTTTCCCAACCTCATCCATTAAAGAATTTACACCTGGACAATTTCATGGCTTTATTCAATTTATATCATTTCTCTTCCTTTTATTCGTTTCCGAAGTACATCGAATCAAAATCAAAACGCCATCTTCGATTTCCCTTCCAATTTCAGGCCATCATCTTCAATTCAATCTATTATAAAATACAAAATCTGAGACATTTATACCAGCTGCAGACTTTCCTGTCGATCCTCCGCCACCAGGTTCCATATTGCAGGTTAACCCTACCTCACCTGCCGCCCAATATTTTCTAACCTTCACCTATGCAACTTAGATTAAGCAATTGATGTCATAGCAAGTAGTAGTCATCTGGCCGTCAGCCATGGAAGAATACTTCACGAAGAACGACACCTATCTCGCTAATCGTCTTCTTTTAACCATCGGAAAATACCCCAGCTACAACATCTCATCTTATCATCAAATGACTCAACCTTGAATAGTCAAAATCCTAAATAAAAAATCTTATATCAGCCCAAACAAACCACTGTACACCATTAAACTCAATCAAACAAAACCACAAATCAGCAAAAAAAATTCTAAGAACATAATGTAATTGAAAAGTAGATTCTTTTCTAAAAGAAAATGGATAACTCAGGTCACAACTTACCCCATACACAAACCTTCAAGCAAAATTAATAAAAATAAAAGCGTTTACTTTAAAAATTAATCAAACCCATAAGAAAAATATGAAAGATCTATCTATTTAAAGGTAAACTACTCCACACAATGTCTTCGCAGAGGTGAGATGGAAAGGTAAATAGGTGGAGTGATTAGATATTAAAAGAAATACTAAGGGAGGTGAAGTGTGAATGAATTAAAAACAATTTGTAAGCCGAAACACGAAAAGAATTGAAAGTAGATCTATCTTGTTTGTGGTTAACCTTCATTATGGTGGGGAGGTACAGGAGTTAAGCGAAGCAATTGAGGGAGATAGAAAACGAAGTGAAGAAATTCGCAAAGGCTTCGTATGCTGGAGATTATCTGCTATTGATGAAGTGGTTTGATTTTCTTGAAGAAGGTAAAATTAGTCGGCGAAAGAAGTGAAGAACTGATGGATTATCGCGGGAACTTGTTGAGAGGGTTGGGGAAGATGAAGAGGGTTGGTAAGTTGTGCACGTGTATTTAGGTCAACAATAACAATTGACTGGAATGGTAAAACTTTAAATTTCCAAATTTATCCCTTGCCATCTCACTATTTTATTAACGGTATGATGAAAAAAATCAATTTTTGCTAGCGTTCGGAATCTTACGCATTCTTTTGCAAAAAAAATTCCACAAGAATTTTTTCATAAAACGATGAAATCACAGGGCATGTATTTGGACTTTACCCTTAAAAAAACCACTAACAACTGATTCCAAAATTTGGCTAAACTGTAAAATTTGTATTAAAATGTGACAACTCGGTATATAATTCCTATCTAGCATAAGGCTTTGCAAATTTCTCTATAAGCAAGAGACTCGCTACATTCGAAATAAAACTCTATTTTATTGGATAGATAATATCAAATCAAGGGATATAGTTCGTATGTGATTATAATCCCTAAGCACAATCTATTTAAGATAATCTAAATACCTATGTAAAGGCATCAACATCTCAAAGGTACAATATCTACATCTAATTCTTATTATTCTACATCGTCTCTTAAATCCATCGCTAACTTATGCATCGGAAAAACTACGTCGGTCGCACGGCTAGCCCTTCTAACATTATTTTGTCTTGCACCCACACAATCCGGTCAAGACAACACACAATTTAAATTTGAAGATTGGGGCACAAAATAAGAATTTTATTTTCCAATCTTTCAAAATGCAATTAATGAAATTAACAAAACTAGTTCAATATCAATGTCTGAGTTGTTGAACCGAAGAGGAATAAATGAAATGACCTAAATGTGATAGATCTGCTAAATGTATTAATGAATATTGAATTGGTTGAATTTGTTATGTATTGATCTGTAAAGAATACTTCTTTATATAGCATTTTGTACATCAGTAGCAAAGGAATGAATTTACAGTAAAAGGAAAACTAGTTAATGTAATTAAAGCCTCATATAATCAGTAGCTAAAAGAGTGAGATTTGATGAACTTGATTCTTATCCCTTTTGACCATATTTTCTTTCCTTTCGAACACTCCCCCTCAAACTGAGTAGTGGGATTTCCAATGCACAGTTTATCCAGAATTTCTTTAAAGATCTTCCCGTTGACTGCCTTTGTTAAAATGTCTTCCAGTTGGTCTTCTGATAGTACAAATGGTAGTTTCACGGTACCTCTGTCGATCTTTTCTTTGATTAAGTGTCTATCAATCTCCATATGTTTGGTTCGGTCATGTTACGTTGGGTTTTGGGAGATCTAGATAGCCGCATGATTATCACACATTAGCTCACAGATTTTGGTTGGTGGAAAAATAATCTCTGTTAACAACTTCTGAAGCCATAATATTTCTGTTAAGCCTCTAGCTATTCCTCGAAATTCAGCTTCTGTGCTTGATAGTGCTACCACCTTTTGCTTCTTGCTTCTCCACGTGACTAGATTACCCCCAACAAAGGTAAAGTAGCCAGATGTATGACCTTCGATCTACTGAATTTCCTACCTAGTCAGCATCAGTATATCCTTCAATATGTAGAGGGTCATGTCATTTAAAGAGAACTCCATGTCCAACTATGCCTTTTAGGTATCTGATGATTCTCCATATAGCTTCCATGTAATCCTTCTAAGGTTGATGCATGAATTAGCTTACAACTCCTATGGCATATGCTATATCTGATCATCTGTGTGACAGATAGATAAGCTTTCCCACTATTCGTTGATACATTCCTTTATCTGCTAGTTCTGTTTCTTCCAATATTTTGAGTCCATGGTTTAAAACCTTAGGTGTGTCTACTGGTTTGCAGTCGAGCTTTCTGGTTTCTACTAGTAGATCTTGGATATATTTCTTCTAACATATAAAAATTTCTTGCACAGACCTTAGTACTTCTATTCCGAGAAAGTACCTGAGTCTTCCCAGATCCTTCATCTCAAACTCTATAAATAAGCTTTTTCTTAAAATGCGGATTTCTTCTGTATTATTCCTTGTAATGATCATATCATCGACATATATAATTAGACAAGTTATGAATTCACCTCGTTGTTTGAGAAACAACGTATGATATGAGTTGGATTGATTGAATCCATATCGCTTCATTGTTAGAGTGAACCTCCCAAACCATTCCCTTGGTGACTGCTTTAAACCATAAAGAGACTTTCTCAGTCGACACACCTCCATTTTCTTGAACGCCTCCTTGAATCCTAATGGAACCTCTATATAGACTTCTTCTTTCAAATCTCCATGTAGGAAGGCATTCTTAACATCAAACTGATGGAGTGGTCATCCTTTGTTAGCAGCTATTGAAAATAACACCCGAATGGTATCCATCTTAGCTACTGGTGAAAAAGTTTCTGAGTAGTCAATGCCATAGGTTTGGGTGTATCCTTTTGCTACTAGTCATGCTTTGTATCTTTCAACTGAACCATCTGGTCTATGTTTTACTGTATAGACCCAACGACATCCAACTAACTTCTTTCCTGTGGGCAAAGTGCATTTTTCCCATGTATTGCTTCTGTTGAGCGCATCCATCTCTTCCTTCATTGCTTTTTTCCACTTTTTAGATGTTAAGGCTTCCTCAATAGTATCTGGAATTTCCTCTTCACACATAGCTGTAATGTATGCTTTGGCCTCCTTTGATAGATTTCCATGTGCGATATGAGCTACTGGATACCTTGATCTTCTTCGCGTGATGGGCTCAGGAGAGTATTTTTCTGGTGGAACTCCTCTATTCCTTCTAGGAGGTAGTGCAAGTTGATCGAGCGATTCAGTTTATGGTTCTATCACCAGTTCGACCACCACATTTTCAAGGTCATCGGGATAATTATCAACCTCAAATTCCCTTACCTCGGATACTAGGTCAGGTTGAACATCAGACGAGGTATTGGGCTCCAAAGATTGTACGGAAGCGTCAGTAGATTGCTTAATAGTACTGTTGATGTTTACTTCTGGTGAAGGAATTAGATCAGGTAACCAACTAGATGTATCTACATGCTCAGTCTCCTCCTGACCATGTAGTTAAGTATTATAAAAATACTCAGTTTCCAAGAAATTGTAATTCATTATAGTGTGTATATGATGGGTTTTTGGGTTATAACATCGGTATCCCTTCTGATTGATTCCATAACCCACAAATACACATTTCTCTACACATGGATCAAGTTTGGTTCTTTCTGTTTTGGGAATGTGGATAAATATTGAACAACTAAATACCATTGGTTGAAGAGTTAGAGGAGGAGGTATTTTGGTAAATTTGGATAAAGCTTGGACAGGTGTTTAGAGTTCAAGGATTTTTTTAGGTAGTCAATTAAGTAGATATGTTGATGTGGCTAGGGCTTCAGGCCAAAAGGTTTTTGGTACTTTGGATTCGATGATTAAGGCTCGGGTCATTTCTAGAAGGATTCTATTTTTTCTTTCAGCAACACCATGTTGTTCAAGCGTGTGAGGGCATGTTGTTTGATGGATCACCCCTTGATTTTGACAAAAAAGTTTCATGGATGAGTTAACGAATTCCCTCCGTTATCGGATCATAAGACCCGAATGGTTTTGCCGAATTGAGTTTGGATCATGGTATAGTATTGGATGAATTTTTCGATTACCTCAGATTTATTTTTTAAGAAATAAATCCAAGTCATGCGGGTATAGTTATCAATGAAAATAAGAAAATAACGAAATAATTGTCCACCGATGACAGGTGATGGACCCCATACATCAGAGTGAATTAAATCAGACAGTGATTCGGATTTGGCATTATTCGGTTTGAAGGTTTGTATATGGCTTTTAGCCAAAACACATGTCTCACAGTGTAATTTATTCTTGGAATTGAAAAATTAGAGAAACAAAATATGCAAGTAACCCGTAGATGGATGTCCTAGCCTTCTATGCCAAAGCCAGGCTTCCCTATCTGTAGTTCCATGAGCAAGCATCACAGTACTATTTTGAGTAACCTCATCTATGTAATACAATCCTGGCGCTCAGTCCCAATAATCATACCCGTCCAGATGTCCTGCAATACACAGAAAGTTGGGTGCATGAGTACAGTGCAATTCAGTTCTTTAGTAACATGACTAATGGATAACAATTTATGGGATAAAGAGGGAACATATAGACACGATAGTTTTAGATTTGGCAAGATATTAATTGAGCCTGCTCCTTCAACTAGAATAATTTCTCCATTAGCTGCCATCACATGGTTTTTTTGGGTTTTGTTTGAACTTGGATATCTCGTAGATCAAAGGTCATTGTATCGACAGCACCGCAATCAAAAATCTAGGTTGTGTTTTTTGAGATTTTATTATTTTGGGCAATATTGGAAAATGATAGGTGTTTCGTGGGATCAATTTGGTTTTTTTAGGCTTCTGAGTTTGGATAAATTTGGAAGTTTAGGGTAATTTTGGGTTTGATTTAAACAAGTGGGCTTAGTTTTTAGCGTGCTTAGACGAGTGGGCTTAAGAGTAGAAAGGGTTAATGGTTCAGGGTGCATTTGGCAAAATTGGGAAATCTGAGGACTTGATGGTAACTCATCAAAAAATTCCCCTTTATAAACCCAATTAGGGATTTCCTTACCACTTGAAGTCGTCTGCCTTTTCCTCTCTTTTTGCAGCCGCCACAGCTACTACTTCGCACTCCGATCCATTTTCGGTCTCCGTTCTGCTCTTGCTTCTTTCGTACTCCTTTCGCTCATCGTCGTTGCTGTTGATGGCTTCCGAGTTACCACAACGGCGGAAGCTTTGCCGGTGCTTTGATTTCGCCTTTTGCTTGCATCCGGCCACCATTTCAGGTAACAATGACCTCAAAACACCCCTCTCTGGTGTGTTTTATCTTTCCACATAGTGAGCTACTTGAGTTTTGACTTATCTTGATGAGATGATGACCCCTTGCCGGAGTCTAATCATTTTTACCCCTGTGTTGCCATTCCGACTACCTCCGTTCTGATAATGTTCAGGCCACCTCCTAGGGTTTTTATCTTGGTCTCTGTGTTTGTTGCTCCGAGAATGGAGAGGCGGGCTGCCTCTTTCCTCACCGCAGCATAAGATGCTTCAGGCGAAGGTAATGGATCTTACCTTAAAATCTCTCTTTTAATTTGATGGTGGTCTTGATCAATGGCATTTAAGAACTGAAATAACTTTCGTTCTTGACAGATTTGATTGTATGTTGCAATATCCACCTCTGAGGTCATCGAATTTGGCCCTCTCTGGTCAATCTCACCCCAAACTTCTTGTAAGGTAATCCAAAAACTTTCAAGTGATTGTCCATTGCGTTTCATATTATTGATCTTCGATTGGAGATCAAAGATCTGTAATTTATCTCTACCACTGCTGTAAGTCGTAACTAAAGTACTCCAAAGAGCTCTGGCAGTGGGAAATTCGGTCAGGTTGTTTGCTAATTGTGGTTCAATATTCTGAATGAGCCATGATAAAATAACCAGGTCATCTTACTTTTTATAGCTTTGATCTTCGGGTTTTGGTGGAACTGGAATTCTAGTGAGGTGGCTTAGAAGGGCTTTTGATTTCCCTTCTATTGCTACTTTGATCATATGTGCCCATAAGGTATAGTTTTGGTTGTTGAGTTTAACATTGATAATGAGGTTGTTTGACAGATTTTGTTTTGGGTTTTGGCTGTGGAGAGACTATTTTAACAGGTTCGCAATTTGGATTGACAAGCTATCGTCATTGGTTCCAGACTGCTTTGTGTTGCCATCTCCGGACTTGGAAGCTGAAGCACCGGACATGGTGGCTAAGTTTTGGGTTTAAAGGTAAGATGCCAGATGATGAAGCTACAAATTATGGTTTGAGAACCATAACCTAATCTGATGCCATGATAGATCTACTAAATGTATTAACAAATATTGAATTGGTTGAATTTGTTATGTATTGATCTGTAAAGAATACTGCTTTATATAGCAGTTTGTACCTCAGTTGTAAAGGTATGAATTAACAATAAAAGGAAAACTAGCCAATGAAATTAAAACCTCCTATAATCAGTAGCTAAAAGAGTGGGATGTAATGAATTTGATTCTGATCCCTTTTGACCATATTTTCTTTCCTTTCTAACAAAAAGCTCGATGAGTTGAAACGTAATGACCGAGAGAGACTCAAAGTCAAGGCTGCACCACTGCTGAAAGAAGTGGAGGAAAGCTGAAGTTGCAGAAAATTGTTGATTGGGGATTGATCGGAACGCTAATTGGTAATGATTTTTTTGGCTAAACGAAGGAATGGAAGGTGGGATTCTACTTTCACGTAAAAAATAAAGAGGGAAACACTAAATTGGGCTTTGTGAAATATGAGATTTGTAGGCCCCAAATTATTTATACAAATAAAAAAACCCGAAGAATATATTCTTAGATTATTTTGCTATTTTAGTTTACAATTGTATTATTGGTTAGTAGGGTGTGAATTTTTTTTATTAATTTTAAAATTATCATTCCCATGTACCCGAGTTCAAAATCAGGTTGATATCTAGATGTGTCCATATCATAAAGAATTTTGAAATGTCAATGAGAACGCTAAGACTCACACCCTTATTTTATTCATGACCTGAGTTCGTAAAATATAATCACTATGAAATGTTTTTTGTTGATTAATCGAAACATGCTCTCAAACTACAAATGAAATAGAGACATTAATATATTGTTAGGTCCTTATACTGATTTTGATGCTCTCTAGGATTAGTAGCTTGAAGTTGACATGGTAATAATTGATAGGAAGGAAAGGAAACAATGCATGTAACATTGCATGACACCGAAAAAATCTATTGTATCAGTAAAAATGTTCTCTTTCATGTCTTCCATTGAATTTTTGATAAGTGAGGGACAAGTTCGAAAGAGAAATTGATAGCAAAGAGAGAGAAACAACTAAAAATCAATAATTATCAAATATTCAATGGAGGAATGAGAAGAAACAATTCAATGGTAATTGTAGATTCATATTACACTAATTTTACTTTTTGTAACAGTAGGAACTTCAAAATGACAAATGAGCTGAGACATTATTACACTATCGCTATCCTTTTTTTTTTTCTTCTCATTGTTGGCAGAGATGGGATACTAGATAAAAAAAATGTAGTCAACTTATGGTTGGATGGCTAAAATGGAGTTAATGACGACCAACATATGTTTATTATGGATGGAATTTTACTACGGCACCTGACCACCTATTGGATTAATTTAGTACTATTATATGTGTCATGCCATTGCACTGACATGATAAATCATCCAACAGATTTAAACCAAATTAGTCCAGTCTATAATGTAATATGGCGAATTAACATCCTATTAAGAATGTAACATGCTGTGTCGAGAGATCTCCCCAAAAGTACTTTGGTAGATTGTTATTTCTTCACATGGATCTTGCCATCTCAACCATTGTTCTGTTTTTTCTTTCTACAACACAATTTTGTTAAGAAGTATAATGAACAAAAAAATCGTGGTCAATACCATGCTCAAACAGAATTCTTGGAAATGAAAGTTCTCAAAACAAGAGAAAATCTTTTTCCACCCAAGCTCATGGGTCGAACTGAGAAGAGATTCAAGTGTAACAGTCTCTTAGTTACTATTTCAATTAGAGATCTAAATAATTTTCTAGACTGCTTACCAAATAGACATGATGAGTAAAGTCTATCTTTTTCAAAGGTAATATTGGGTAAACCCCCAACAAGTTAATTTCTGGCCAACTTGGACAGAATATTCATATTGATATAACCTAACCTTTTGCGTCAAATCCACGAACTTTCCTCCTTAGAAACAAGATAAAAATTGCTAGAGCTGGGGAATACATCTATCATATACACATTATTTACTCTAGGAGCATTAAGAATAATTGAATTAGTCTTACAGTCAATTATTGAGCATCCTGTTGAGTCAAATGTAACTTTCTACCTTTGTTGCATATTTGAGCTACACTGAGCAAGTTGGACATCATACCTTTAACGAGAGAAACCGCTTTGATTGAAGGACTAGCACCCATTGTACTATTTCTTAGAATCCTTCCTTTTTTGTTATCTCCAAAGATGACACTTCCATTTTTTTTCTCCAATATGATGAACTTTTTTATCACTAGTCATATGTCTCGAGCATCCACTATCCAAATACCACTTTCTAGTATCATCACCGAATCTCAAACTCACATACAAAACAATTAAGGTTTCTTAGGTACTCATGCTTTAGAGATGAGTCTTCCCTTATTAGTGGTGTTAACTTTCAACCATTCATGTTCGTTCTACTAACCATTTTTATGTCTATAAAGATACTTAACATGTCTAGCATTCCTGCATTTAGGATGACTGAGTTTCCACTTTTAGGGAATTTTTTTCCCAAAGTTCTGAGTTCGGTTACTCTGAGTAGAAATGTTAGTTAGAGGAGGTTCCCATACGTACCTTTTTCAAGGTTGTTAACTCATCGGTTATCTCTTTTACTGTCTTAGGTAATATATTGTTGTTTCCATCATGACACTCAGTATTTTGTTGAAGGAAACATATATCAAGAGATAAGGAAGAAATGGTGTCTTTCAAATCTTCACATCTCCTCACTAAATCTTTAATGTTCTTACTCGACTTATGGGTAAGTTTAATAACATCAAACAACACCTTGACGAAAATCATCTAATAATAAAGGAAATTCAATATTTACCTCAATGTGAGTGTTTTTTTCCTTTATCCTTCTCAACATCTTGATTGGAAGCGTAATTGAATCCTTTAAGAGTTGATGTTGAGCTATCATTATCTTTTATCGCCATTAAACAAATGTTAGCAGAGTTGTCAGCATCGTCATCTACAAAAGATGAAATTTCTGCAGGATCAATGTCACTCCAAGTAGTAACTAACACTTCATCTTTCTTGCCAAATTGTTTCTTTTTAAATTTATCCTTTTTGGTCTTAAGACATCTTGATTGAATGTGTCCTTTTTCACCATAGCCAAAACATTTAATATCTTTTCTAAGTTAAATTCTTGTACAGACGTGATTTCTTCTTTGGGAATTTTTTGTACTTCACTTATTTCTACATAATTCGCTTGAACTTTTAAGTGATCAATACCATTTACTCATCATAATCTTCTTTTAATTCATCTTGATCAGATTCTGCTTTAAGAATGGTCACCTTGATCTCTTTCTCTTTTCCTTTGCTTTTCTTGGAGCAATCTTCATTTTTCTTTAAGGAAATCTACAGGGTTAACAAGTTTCTAATCATCTCATCATACTTGTAAGTCTTCAAGTCTTTGATGACATTCTTCTTAGCATCCCATTCCTTAATGAGACTTTTTAAAATCTTTTTTACCATCTCTTCTTTAGTGAAGTTCTTTCCAAGTCTAATAAGCACGTTGATGATGTTCACAAACTGAGTTCAAACTCTGAATTCCTTCATTGGATTCCATCTGGAGCAATTCATATTTGTGATCATCATATTGATTTTGGCCTCTTTGACCTTGTTAGTACCCTCATAGGTGACCTCTAGCTTTAGCCATATTCCTTTAACAGGTTAAGATCATCGATGTTATAATTCTCTAGAGACACAGGGACTCTCTAACCATTCCTAACTTTAGTAGGGATATGGGGGCTATTAATAACTACTAACCATGCAAGCATGTTTTGAGATTGAATAAAAATTTTCATTCCAATTTCCAAGAATGCGTAATGATGGTCATCAAATAGTAGAAGTTCGGTTACATACATACCTTCCTTAAGTAGTTCAATATACCCATAATCGGATACATAGGATAGATCATTAAAAATCATATGATCTTTAACTCAAGATTGTGGGATCTTAAGCTAATCATAGCTCTGATGCCACTTGTTGCACATGTTTAACCTTAATAATCAATCAAATGGATTGAATGACTTAAAACAATTATTTTTAACCCTTGTCAATATATATTACAAAATAAAACTTACAATTATGTGAATGTTGTGCTGAGTTAAAACTGTGTAGAGTAAACTTAGTGACTCGGCTTTACTTATTTTACCAAAACCTGTGCTGAGTAAATCTTTACTCAGTATATAAGCATAATAGTGGATTGAAAATGAGTTGATAACATATACAAATAAAAAATGTTGACTACGTAAAGAGATAGAGTTTAGAAAAATCAAACACAAAGATTTTATACTCCGATGCCTACTCCAGTCCCCATGTACCCTGCCTGAGCTTTAATCTACTAGTGTTTAACTCTTTTAAATAAGTTGAATACCCTCTTCAACCTAGATTTCTCGTTATATTTCTCAAAAGATGAAGAATTGAAGAAAATAACTTATAACACATTGCTTCTTCTTACAATGGGTAATCTTAGCTAAACCTCTAAAATTCTCTTCTCTCTCCAACAGTGGAAAGCTGAGTAAGTTGTGATTGCTTCTTGACATATTGGAATTTTGAATGTTGAGTAAATTGACAGAGATTTCAGCTCTCTAGAAATTCAGGTGTATTCACCAAGCTTGTAATTGCTGCCTCAATCTCCTTTTATAGGTTCATCTTGAAGCAGTTATTGCTGCAAACTTGTACTAGATTCCTCTTTCTGTTGAAGTTCAAATCTGCCTGTTATGATATTTGAATATGTCGTTGTATACTAGAATTAATCCTTTAATAGATAGGATTAATCTATTGAGAAACAAACTGCTCCTGGATTGATCTTGGTTAGAATCTGTTGGAGAGAGATACGTTGGTTTGCTATGCGTCATCTTCTCATATAATTGAGTATCTGACATCTGTAGTTGCACGCGACTTGATTTGAAGCGCGACACATTTCATCCATTGTTCTTGGATTGTAGCATTAATCCCTAGACAAATTGCTTTGTTGTTTTTGCCCTTGTCATGGAATATTCCTTTTGATTATTGTTCAAATCAAAATTAAATTTTGCCAAAGTAACTTAAACAGAATGTTTCTTGACATAATGAGTTAAAAAGTTAAACATCATTTATAGGTCAACATTAAAGTAAAGCTTTAAGCATATCTTGTTACTTGTACATTAAATTCCTTATGTTGACTAATTTAATTACCTAGCCCTATGCTGAGTGACACATTAATTACACAACCTGAGTTATAATCCGAGCACAAGCCAACCCGCTGAGTAATTCACCTTTGAATATAATCTTGCTTAACAACTCGGTATCTACCCTCGGTACGATACTAAGTTAATTATACTAAACTATTTTACTTTATCAATTTCCAAAACTAAAGACACCGTGAAATATCATTAAGTTAGGTTCAACAATTATTTGAGCTGAAATGCATAGCATTTGGTAAAAAAAGCAATCTATTATAATCCTATTAGAAATCACGAATAACACATATAAATCAGTCATGGAAGTCTTAATTATCAACATAGTGCATCAAAATCACATGTGCAATAGATTTATAGAAAAAAGAGTAAAGTTCTAACATGATTCTAATATGAAAAGTGTTTTATTAGGACTCCAATAGATTCTAACGTATTCTAATAGAATTGTATAAAAGACAATTTTGTAAATTAGTTTCGGAAAAGTATTTTTTTAAAAGTTATTGTATTTTTTAAAATATTTTTTGTAAATAGTACAATTGTGTAACTTCCCCATAAAATTACAAATATTCTAGTATAGGTATGTAGAAATTTGGTGAGCCTGAATAGTGTTGGGCTCGATAGGTTGAGTGAGCATAATATGAGTGGGGTTAATCTCATCTAACACAAAACCGATTGGATTATGTTAAGGCTTAATCTACTGCATTTATGTATTACTCTTTATGATTGTTTAATTCCAACGTGTGATTCTCCACATCTCTAACACCTCATTTCAAGTACAACTAGGCCTGGACCAATTGTCATTTGCCAAACATTCCTTGACCTACTTCTCAGAGGCTCATGATCATTATGGGTCTTGTCTTTCTTTGCTAGCCCAAACTCCGTCTGGACAATTATACGAACCCAAATCATTATGACTGTCAAGCCTTTCACTATTCTGATACCATGTAGAGAATTCATGAACCTGGAAAATGTTGGTCTCGATAGTTTAAGTGAGCATATTAATGGACTTAAACTCATCTAGCACAAACCAATTGACTTATGTTAAGACTCGGTCTGCTCCACTTATAATATACTACTTTTCATGCTTGTTTAATTCCAAGCATACGAAAATATATCCATTATAATAAAAATAAATGAAAATACATTCATAAAACAAGCCTGCAATTGTCGAAGATTCGAATTGAAAATATATCATATCAATTTTATATTATACTGTGAACTAATGTTGGCTGAAAATATAAAGACCTTTTTTTTAGAATAACTGAGCTTTCTGTTTACCATTAATTTGCTATTATTCGTAGTTTTTATAGTTTAATTTGAAATGCACTTTCAGACTAGCTATATGATTTATGACAACAAGGGTGATCCATGTGGTCCAGCTAATATAACCATAGCTGATGGAGGTAACCATGAGGGACTTGCAGTGATGTGAGTATTTGGATTTAAATGCATTAAAATTATGATATTGTTTAAATTAATTAGTTGCACTCCACAAACATGACATGAATTTCTCCATGAAATCTGCTAAAGGTGGAGTTGGGATTGGTGTATTAATTCAAGCCTCCACCTTCATATGGGTCTAATTTAGACCCATGTCAATCAATGTACACACATGTCACCATTTGCAACTATCTTTATATATCACTTTTTGGGATTAGGGATTTTGGCTTTTCAAGTTGTTGAGTGCATTTCATATCATAACAATTGGGGAATCATTTTTGAACTTTTATTTTAATCCAAGCATAATTGGTTGATGTCATTTTTAACCCATTCAATTTTTATATTACCATATGCCTGTTTGGGTTGTAATTTGGAAAGCAGCAGAAACAGAGGCTAAAAATTTGTACATTTTTAAACAAAGTAACTATCTAAAAAATGTTGAATTGAGTGCATTTTTAAAACAAATTAACTATTTAAATTTAAACGATGTTAAATGGTCAAACTGAGCATTCATTACAAAAAAAGGATCAAAGGTTCAATCCGACCAAGCAAGTTGGTTTATAATTCCAATTTATTTCAACACGAAGTTTGGATTTTGGTTTCTATATTTGACCATCTAGGTAAAATATATGTTATATTTTCTTCTTCTTGTCTTTTAATTTTTTCTCAATTAAACACATAGCCAATATTCTACTTTATAAGATGCATATCCAACATTGAATGAGTAACATGTAAAAAGAACATAAATGTTGGATAATAGATTTTCTTCCTAAATTTATCCACATAACTAATGTGTGGAGCAAAACTGATTAGACCGAATATGTTATACCTTAAAATATAAGGGAACTTAAATCATGGAAATTTGTAAATTAAAGTGTATTTGGAAACTTTATTTTTGAAAAAATAAATTTAAATTCATTTTATGTACAAAATTGATGAATTTTATATGTAAAATGAATTAAATTGAATTCTTTTCGTAAAATAATAATGTTTCCAAACAGTGTACAAGTTTTTATAGGAAATGAAGTAGCAATGACAAAAGAACATTTAACATCATGATATAGCTAGATCAAAAGCGTGATGGGTAATACAAAAGCAAATGAAGTAACTCAATTTTCAGCTATAACGATGAATTATATATGCTCATTTTTTTTAAATACCCGGGTGAGGGGAAAGGTAAGCCAAAGAGGTTTCCACCACCATTAAAAACCCTCACCAAGGTATGATATTCAAATAAATAAAATCATTGACCTCAAGGTGAGATCAATAGAAATTTAGTTACAAGAAAGTAATATGTCTGGGAAATTAAACACATAAAAAACCAAGAATTGTAAACATCGCTTACTATATCTAAAAACAAACCAACAAAGATGAATACATGAGCAAAGATGATCTTCGGTGCTGATCACTTACTCGAACACAAACTTGTTTCTCCGTTTCCATAACACCCATGCAATCAAGAACCACAAGAACGTTCCAAAATCACGACTTGGTTCCGGAGTAAAACAGCTCCGCCACACTTGCAAGAAATCGAATCCCGAAAACAGCATGATCACCGAAACGCCAAATAATTTGAAAGCTTGAGCCCATATTCTGTAACTTCCGTTGCAATGAATAAAGGCATGATTAGTTGTTTCCTCCTTGTCACAAAACTGATACCTCCCATCTGCAACAACACGATATTGGCGATTATAGAGGAACGCCTTGGTTGGTAAGTGTCCATGAAAGACAATCCACCTAAAGAATTGTACTTTGGGTAAAAGGCAAGCATTCCAAATTAACATGAAATCAACTCGTGGTTTAGGCCTATGTGTGTAGAAACCAAAACATAACAATGATTCCAAAAATCGCTTTTGTTCACCCAACTCCCATTTAAACCGATCAGCCCCCTCTAACAACAAAACCTGTCATTGCTGCTCACCTAGAGATGCACCATCTACAACCTTGAATAACAAGGGACAACACTGAACTAACCAATTTTGAAGCTGACTGCACCTCTTACGGCAACAAATCCTCAAATTTCTCTTCCAAAATGGTTTCGAGAACGCTGCATTCCCAAAAATAAAAACACACCCCTCCTGCACCAAGTAATTTTTCCGATCACACAAGGAAAAAAGATCATGAATTAGAGAAGCCAATTATAAATTAGTCCAGTTATTGTGCCAAAATGAACTACTCACACCATTACCCACCTCAACGCACACATTAGATGTGAAATAATTCGAAAAGGACTCATTCTTAATGCAAAACAAGGCAATGTCATGCCAGATATACTATAGACGCCTCCCCTCAAAATTTTCTAACAACCACCACGAAGAAAAACCATACCGTCTAACACAAATTTCATGCCATAAAGATCCTTGGCTTGAAACTCGGATCTTCCAAATCCACTTCAACAATAAGCTGCAATTGACAACCTTAAAGTCTCTAATATATAGCTTACCCAAGTTCTTTGGTAAGGTTATAGTCTCCCAACTTACCTTACTAATTCCCCTTGAGTTTGAACCACCCTTCCACAAAAAATTTCACATAAGTTGAACGAGCTTGTCATTCATTGAAGATGGCATTTTATTTAATGAGAGTAAATAAATCAGTAAAGATGAAAGGACCGACTCCAAAAGAACCACCCGACCAGCAAAGAACAAACATTGTCCTGTCCAACTAGATAAGCTATTATGGAACTTACCAATCAACGAGTTCCAATAAGATGTCAGAATGCGTCTCAGGCTAAGTGGCGTGCCAAGATAAGTAATCGGGAAGTACACAACTTTACACCCTAATATATTCTCACACGATTGCAACATCGCATCCTGAACATGAACACCCATGATAGAACTTTTATTGTAATTAATACGCAATCCCGATATCAACTCAAAGCAACTTAAAATGCAGACAAAAATAGGTAAAAGAGACTCATCTACAAGTAAGAAGCACATCGTATCATCAGCAAATTGAATGAGAGAAATATCCGTATCAGAACCCTCAATTCTAAACCCAGGCAAGAGCCCCTTACGAATACTAGCGTCAATCAGTTGCTGCAGCCCTTCAATTGCTAAGATAAAAATAAACGGAGAAATTGGATCACCTTGTTTGACCCCTCTACCGAATCAAATCGACTCACGTGGACTACCATTAACAAAAACTGACGTAATAGAGTTTTATCAGTAATTAGCTAACCAACTAAACCATCTCTACTCAAATCCCATCCTCCTAAGCACTGCGTCGATGTATGCCCACGATACACTATCATAAGCTTTGTGAAAATCAAACTTAGGGATCAAACAAGATTGACGCATCTGATGAATAGAATGTACCACTTCCGCAATGATAAAAGAACACTCATGGATACTATGTTTTTTTATAAAAGCGAATTGATTCTCCAAAATCAACTCAGGCAAAAGCGGCTGCAAACGATTAGCTAGCACCTTAGCAACAATCTTATAAATACCGTGAATAAGGGCAATTGACCTATAATTACTCAGTGACGAAGAGCCCGGGATCTTTGGAATCAAAATAGTGTATGATGTTTCAATAGATTACGGTAGTTGTGATGTCGCATGGAATTTATTAAAAAGCTCTAAGATCTCCCACTTCAATTCACCTCAAAAGTGTTTATAGAAGAAGAAATTGAAACCATCAAGCCCTAGTGATTTACCTTCATTGCAATCTTGAAATGATGCCCAAACTTCAGCCTCTGTAAATGGCTCCACTAGCCGAACACTCGTAGCATCATCGACTGTCCGAAACTGTAAACCCCTCAAATCAAATCGTATATCAATGGAACCGGAAAACAAACTTGAATAATAATTCCTGATCATCTCGGTTATTACACTCGGAATGTAGATAATAACACCATCAACCTCTAATTGAGTAATCCTATTTCCCTTACACCGAGCAGATGTGATTCGGTGGAAATATGTAGTATTATCATCCCCTAAAGCAACCCAATTTACCCGAGATTGTTGGAGTCGGACCTTCTCCAAAATTCGTCTTTAAGCAAACAAAGATGAACGCGCTATTTGTAACTCTGAACCTATAGATGCATCTACAGGCCATGCCACCTCACTAGATGTCAGCCCGAGAACCGGATCCTCCAACTCCTTGATACGTCACTCCAAACCCCCAAAGTTACTAACATGTCATGGCCGAATAAAATCCCATAGACATCTTAGCTTGTAGTCGATATCCCTATTGGAAATTCTCCTACAAATATCATGCTATTTTGATTTGATAAATGGACATAATCCCTCGTTATCCCACCAACAATTTAACGAGTGAAATAGCTTTCTTCCAATCCGATTCACCACATGGGATTGAAAAACTATCAGAAGGTGGTCTGAAAAAGTTGAATCAATAGTCATCAAATTCAACCCCAGCCAATGGTCCAATATATCACATGAAACTAATACTCTATCAATCCTCAAGAACACCTGACTATTACACCATGTGTAATCCCTACCATGCAGCGGTACATCATAAAGTGTGCAATTATTAACAAACTTTGAAACCTCACCATAGAATTTGAAACAACTCCCCCACCTGTTGCCCTCTCCGAGCTATGCAAAACCTTATTAAAATCTCCACATGCTAAAATATTCTCAACACCCTGAATATGGGGTATCAAGTTACGCCACATCTGATTTCGCTCCACGTAACTAGTAGAGCCGTCTAAAAAAACCAAATGAGCCTCAAATTGGTTCGAAGTAACATGTAAAATACACCATCTATCACCAAAAAAAAGCAACCTTCCCTTGAATCACACGTGAATTCCAAGAAACCACAAGCCCCCTTGAAAAACCTTGGGCGAGAACACAATGAAATAGGAAATCATTATGGCCCCAAAACTTTCAAACAGCCTAATTTGACACAATAACAACCTTCGTCTCTACCAAAATAACAAGATGTAAGTACCATTTGCGAGTACAATTATGAATGAAAAATTACTTTGCACCATTCAGAAGCCTCCCACAACAATTCCAACATAAAAAGTTTAACGACATATGGAATATTCATAAAAACCCAGATAAAGGTACCTGCTCAAAGGCGTTGACCCTCTAATACTCTCATGATCTTCTCGGCATGTTGGCTGCTAAATAACTCAAGCTTTTCCCCTACCCGAAACACCAACATTTCTTCCCTTTCACTCGATGCACTTCCTTCCACTTTAAGAATCCCTTTATTCATATTCATAATATCTAGCCCTGGGGAACTAGAGACCCCAACCGATGGTACAACTATATTCCCCATCCTCGGACTCGCACTCAAACTATTTCACGGAATACTCACAGATTGAACCCCATCGCTATCAACTTTACTCACAGAAGTTGCACCTTCTTCTGTTGAATTATGTGAGGAAACCGATTCTCCCCTATAGAGAAAGCTAACTTTGAGTCACTTGAACCATCCGAGCAACTCTCTTAACAATGTTGGCATCTTACTCCTTGACGTAAGCTAGCATAAATAATCCATTCACTCGAACTCATCAACAGCTTCAATTTCTTATCAGTAGTGCCCAAAGGAACCGATACTAGGCAAGATATCACATCTAGGAGATCTAATCTATTAAAATTTGAATCTATAGCAACAACACGGTCAAATAACCTAGTTCACGAATCAAAGATTCACAAACAATAGATGGTGCTAGTCCCATGAAATCCACATACATACTAGATTCTGTAGGGGTAAAATCAACCGATAAAAGTTGAAACGATAACAAAATATGATACATTACTAATAAATCACCATTCATAAAACCATGGAAATCCATCTCAGAAGCAAAAGAAATCGTAACACAATCACCGCCAAGAGGTGCAACAAAATCAATTTCAAAACTATAATCAAACAATAAGTCACCTATATTTCGAATGTGAGAAATGTTCTTGAGTCGAGCCACGCATGACTTATCTTTCCAGGAAGCGTTCTGAACCGGCACTTTCGTAACGGGCTGATAAACCACCTCTTTAATTAAATTAGCCATCTCCCCTATTGACTTCCCACTTGTAATCAGACCACGAACTTGAGAATTGACCACAACATCTGCAAAGGATCTATTGTCAGGGGGGAATTGTGAAACACATGTTTCTGACTAAGACTTGTCTTCATCATTCGAACGGGAGTAGATACTTCAACCTTTCCTCGTATACCTTGCGCAAAACGCACAGAGTCTCGCTACACCAATGGTGATAGAATTCAACCCGTGGATTGCCTGCTGAAGCGGTAATGAACCATCCAAATCAAGAAAGCCAAAATTCAGATTTCTTGAATTTCTTCTCCTTGCAACATAAACCTAAATAGACACTCCAAACTTTTTGAAGACACGTTTCATAGCCACCGAGTCATACCTATTAGGAAAATTCTCGAAATAGATTTTCGAGGGATTGAAGGTTACTAATTGATTTTTGGTAGAAGAGGGTTGGTGTTTTTTGATAGAAAATGATTGGTTGGGTTTGAAAGGGGGGATGTTGGGTCGGAATGGTTGGTAAGGACAGGGGAAGGGGTGGTGGTGGTAGGAGGCCGCCGCCGACTGACAGCGGAGGGTGAGGAAATTGTTTGGAAGGAGTCTAGGTTTTTGTTCGGCTTTCATGGCTGTGGACAAGGGTACTTCTAAATTGTTAGTGAGTTGTATCAATTATATATGCTCATTGATACTGATACACTTATGATTTTTTATTTGTAAAGAAAAGGAACCTAGGTCTTTTCTGTCAATATGATATAAGCAAGTTTAGCGTATTATTTGTGCTATTTTGTGTTCTAGTTAGGGGTTTTCTGTGTTCAAGAACCAAACCGATAAAATTCGATTTTTCAGTTCGGTTATTCGGTCTTAATAGTTCGGTATCGGTCATTGATTTTATAGATTTTCGGTGATTTTGGTCGGTTCGATTTTTAATTTACAAAAACCAAAATAACCGAACCAACCAATTAATTAAAATATTTAAGAAAAATATTTTTTATAAATTATAATATAACATTTTTTACCTAACAATTAAATTGTATACAGTACCAAAAAAATCTATGCTGAAACTATCACAACCTCGACGCCGCTTGCAACACCAATACTTAATATTATCTATGGGCATTTAACATATCTATACTACCAAAAAAATTATGTTTCTTATTTAGTTGAAATTTACTTATCAATACTAGGGGGTGTTTCTCAAAACTTCTTATTTTTCAACTTATTTTTATAAGTGACTTTTTTAAAAAGTAAGTCCGGCTTACTTTTAACTTCTATCTTATTTTTAACTTTTAAGTTAGAATAAAGTTATTAGAAACACTTCATTGTCTGACCTATATGTTAAAATCTCTTTAAAAGACACTTTTAAGTTAAAAGTTGAAAATGAGAAGTTTTGAGAAACACCCTCTAGATGTTAGTTAATTTAATAATTTTACATGTCCAACACGTGAGTTTTATTTTTCAATTTATAAGAAGTTAAAGAAATAGCATAAATTAATGTACATAAGGAAAGATTATGGTAAGAATCAACAAATATACATTATAAGAAAATTAAACAAAACAAAACCTAAGTAACAGAACTTAATATATCGGTTTGATTTGATTAATTTTTTATTTCGATTCGATTTCGGTATATAATTTTTAACTATCCGGTTATCGATTTATTTAGTTCAATTTAGTTATTCAACGGAATCAACCAATGAACACTTGTGGCTATAGCTGAAAGCTCTGGAACTTTGTTTATTAATGCATCCAATTCAATGCTTAACTAAAAAACTTGAAAAAGCAGTTCCATCGTGAAAAATGAACCAAAAAGCTTCAACCAAACAAGAATGAAAATTATATGCCACCCCACCCCACCCCCCTTCATTATTACAAACCTACCAATCTTCCCATCTGTCAACCACAACTAAGGGACTAATTAACAATAACATCAATAACACATCTCCATTGTTTGGATGGTAATATTCCGTAATTCATTAAAATATTATACAGTATGGTATGATACAGTATAATTCTTTTAAAATTTCGTGTTTGGATAGATAGTATGGTACATTATGATTTTTTTAAAATTTAATTTGATTTAAAAGAGAATCACCAAATCTGTGATTCTATTTTCATGGTTCTTAAAATAATAAAAAAATCATGAGAGAAACAAACCATGAAAATAACCATACAACCAAAGAAGTGATTTTAAATTAGAACCATACCATACCATGAAAAAATCATAAACCAAACCGAGTTCTAAAACACACATACCGTACACTACCATTGGCTGAAAAACACACCACTTAATAATAACAATAACAATGAACAGAGTAGGTGCCAGCATGAAGCAGAATCTACACAGAAATGAAATTTTTTCAAAATCAACCCCGAATCTTTTTGAAATCAAGCAAAAACCACATATAATTATAACTTATTACGAAAATATATATTACAATATTATTAATTAAGAACCAAACTGAGAAAACATTATCGAAAGCCAATCGGTGAATTGCCGTATTTTGCTCTATGATTGACCGTTGTGCTTTACGATGATGAATAATTGACTGATTGATTAATAATTCCTCCGGTGTGAAGACTCCGATCATCGAATTGTTCTTTCCTGCTAATGAGACGAGGCGGTGCCGACTAAATCTTCTCAAGCTTTTCAGCTACGACGAGAGGATTTGCTCTCGCGATCTCCTCTCTTCCGGCCGTCCTGAAATCGAAGGTGCAATTATGTTTCTCCGGGTACCGGTGAATCCCGCAAAACGTCGTCCCGCACCGGCACCTAAATCCAGTCAGACCGACGCGTTTCCTGCACATGAAGCATCGATTCGGCTGCTCAACCGCGGCGGAAACCTCCGGCGGGGCAGTTCTTACTTGTGGTAAAACAACAAACGGAACAGACGGATGAGAATTGATCACTACCGGCGGGGAAGATGACGCAGATGGAAGGGAAAAAGTGGCTTTAATCGATGCTTCTTGTTGCTGTTGCTGCCGTTCCTTGAGGCAAAAGTCCCTGTAACATTTCGAGCAGAGGTCCATCGTCGCAGCACTTCCGAAAAAACCGCAGTTATTCACGCAGAGCCGGTGACCTTCCGGTGTTTGGCATCGATGCTCTTCCGCCATATACAGTAGATAGATCTCGATGCCTATTAGTTTTTTAAAGGAAAAACCTAAGAAATTCAGAAGATTAGAAATACAGATTTGAGATATCAACTTCGTTTGCTCAGAAAATTACAATCAAGAACGCCAGAAAGGCAGGAATCATCCAAAATCCGAATTACGTTAAAATCGAAGAGAAAAATGAAGAAGATATAGAGAATTATAGGATATACCTGAGAATTGAAGAAATAAGAGGACAGGGGACCGCCGGTAATGGATAAGAAGGGAGGTTGAGGAGGAGGAGGACAGAATAAAGAATTTATCTTTGAGAAAGAGCCAGAAAAGGAATAACAAAAGAAAGAGAACTGAAAAATAAATTAAATAAGAAAAAGATGTTTTTATTAAAAAAAAGGAGAGAATAAAAACGGAAAAGAAATTATAAGAAACAAACAGAAACAGAAGGAGGAAGGAAGGAGCGGCGTAAAGGAAAAATGAAGATAATCATTATTCCATTTTGGTAATTGATAGTTTTCTTTTTGCTAAATTATTCTGATTTCATTTCAGTAGTTAAAAACCATTTCAAAATAAATATCTTTAATACGGGCTGTAAATAAAGAATTTCTTTATTAACTACGACCAAAAAAAATTGTCAAGTCTTCACAATTACAAATATTTTCCTATCTCGAACAAGGTGATGCCGTTGGCTCGGTATTCTCAAATAACTTGTGTATGTTACCAACTAATAATAGATAATTTCACATTAGTTAATTTATTTTATCCAACAATTGGAAATGTTTCATTCATGTTATTAGATTGATAGATAACATGTTTCTAGTATATTTATTTCACTTAATTTTGTATTTTTACATATATCAAACATAAATCTGAATGTTGTTTATTAATTTTTATAGATCTAAGATGACATGTTACCAATATTGTTGATTACCATTAATATATTTCATAGGAATCTTATACCAACATTTACTTTTTTCAATAATTATAAGTCAATGTGTATATAATAACTAATTCAACTCGTTAAATTGATAAAAAAAAAATGAAATAAAAAGTAAAAGATGAGAAAAGGGAGTGCCTAAAGATATTATTCTTTAAAGGAAAAAAAACCTAAAGAAAAGGCCAAAATAGAAGGGCAAGCATTGAGTGGGCCCCTGGTTTGTTTTAATCAGCCAATTACTGCTGCACCAAAAGGTGGGCCAACAAACCTAAAATTAAGTAAATAGCCCCTTTATGGTTTAATACGTGGCAGCTTTATTAACAAGGAAGGATTTAACGAAACGGCGAGGTTTTGTCTTGCTAATTTTTTATTGGGCAAGTGGGTTTTTTCACCCGTAATGGTTCATGTTGTTGCTCAATGCTTAGCTGTATTCACAATTTCGGGTCAAATTTTGTCTCCTCAATAAAATAACTCATCTGATGTTGTATATACACTTTATTTTTCTCTTCTTTTTCCATTTAGTTTTTTTTATTTGTTATTTCCAATTAAATGAGTTATCTTATTTATTTTCCAATGTATTATAGCTTTTTTAAAAATAAAAACTAACTAGAAATGGCATTAGACACTATTAAACACAAACTTATTTTGCTCATATTGAGCATGCAGAATGTGTTATAAAGTATCTATTATTCAGTACTATTGTACCAATAAATTAATCATTTGAAAATAAGTTACTATCCAAATTATCTAGTAACATTGTTTTATAAATGACCATAATATTAAATGAGTGACCACCTAATATATAGTTACCTCCAAAACCCAGGACCCGAGTTGATCAAATCAAGCCGGTCTTGGGCTGGGATTTAATTAGTTCGGTATCTTCCGTCTATTATAATACCCACAATGCTTTCGACTTTCGTTATTAAACTTTTGCGATGTCACTAATTCAATGCAATTTTTTAAGTGAATGAAAACGAAAAATGTATAGATTTTTCTATTTAGATCATTATTAAATTTTTATTTTTTAAAAAACATATGTTTGTAATAGTCTTAGTTTTTTCAAGTTGTGTAATTGCATTTATATTAATTATAAAAATATAATCTCCAATCACTATTGAAAAATTTTATTTAATGTTATTTCAAAAGAATGTTTTTGATTTATTTTATATGATATTAAGAAAATTATTAATAAAATAATTTTGTTACGGGATGATGAAAATGAGGTTAATCAATATGATTCTATGAATAAGTTGTATGTTTTGAACATCCATTCCATGGACCAGTTTCAGTTTCAATATTAAAACATATATACGTACGTTTGTATTTTTAGCAATAGGTTTAATTTGTTTTGAATGCCATACGTTTCAATTTCTTTAAATAACTTTTCATATATTATTCTCTCCTTTTATGTTCTCTTAATTACTCAAACGGCTTATATTGTGCTATATATATGGCTATTGTTTTTAGTTTAAAGATTCAATTTGTTTTCATCCGAAATCATTATGCCCATTCTTTCTTATACTTTATTTTCTGGACATGTACTGTTTAATTCTGGAAGAATAGCGATTATCCATAAAAAATAGTGCTTGCCACAACTTTGTTGAAATTTTTGTATTATGTTATCTCGAAAGAAATAATAATAGAATTTTAGTGGGTTTTATTATGTTGTTATTTTTATATAAGTTTAATTTTTTTACGAGTTTACAAGCTATTAAATAAAAAAAAAGATGTGATATTTGTGATTAATTACAAGTCATAATTCTGTTTTACGTTTTTTCTTGAGTAGCTGTTTACAGTGTTCAAACGGCTATCAATCTTTCAAGGCCTTTTATTAGCTATATTTATCAATATATTATATTGAGGTTTAGATACTTTTGAGAGAGTTTTCCGAATAAACATTTTCTATTCATTTTTATTTCTATAGTTTTTGTGTTGGTTATAAGAAGCACAAAACTACTCTTTGCACATGATTATGTATTTTCCCTCTTAAGTTTTCTGTATATGATATTGCATCTCTGTTCCTGATTCTACTTTCAAATCGAGCGTGAAGGAGTTTTTTAATTCTGGAAAGAACTACGAAGTATGATGTCGTTCAACATGACTCAGCTTATCGGTGTTCAAGTTTATTTAATATGTTTTTATAACTTATATTATATATATATATCTATACACACACACATATTCTATTAATTATGTTTGATATTTGGTTGAAGGTTGGATCAGAAAATTCCATAAAGTGAACTTCTCAACTTGATTGGTACATCTACATCCGAAAGATTGAAACCGGGGATCTAAGATATATTTATTTATTTTAGTTTTTCCATTGTATTTTTTCCACCAGACTTAACTTTTAGGGTATTCAAGTTTTTTGTTTTGCTTACTATTTATTAAATAGTATTTTTATATTACATGTATTGATTATTATTCATTGCTTTGGTTGAAGGTGGAATAGAAAAACTCTACGAGGATAACACTTTGCATCCGAGAGAAAAAAACAGCATCGAAGACTTATTTATTTATTTATTTATTTATATTGTTGCAGTTATTTTTTCAACAACCACCTCGAACATCATTTGAATTTGAGACATCTATAGACCATGCACAATCAGTTTTGATCATTATATCATGACATTGGCTCGTAATTTTATTCAAATGAAAAATTTACATCTATTTATCAATAAATTGTGATAAAAATGTGTCCATGAATTGTAATTATGATAGAGGGTGATGATGGAGGAGCTTAATGATATCAAGACCCATTAAAGTCTCAAGGCCCATTAGAAGACCCAAAAATTACATAGGCTAAACAAAGGAATGCCTCGGCACCACTACGCGTCGACACCATATCAGCATAACATCACGCCGAGGTATAGCATCACAAATTACATAACCTTCGGCGTTACCCACCGCGCCTATGCCGAGACATCATCCTCAGAACCCATGCCAACTCTGACATTTCTCTCTCCTCTGCCACATTTAATGCATTACCGACTGGCAGAGATGAATCATTTAATGCTCCGACGGCGGACAAGACCCCCAAGCGGCTTGCCACACGTGTACCTCTTACTGATGGATCCCACATGTCATCATTACACAATCCTATAAATAGCAAATCTCCAACTGTAGAGGTAAGTGTGATCATTCTAAGAATTCATTAAGACTACTTTTCCCTGACCACTGACAAGATCGTCGGAGGGTCTTCGCCGGAAACACTTTCGACCGAAGATTTGTTTTGCAGGATCCTTGAAGACTCGACGGCTGAAAGATCGTTTTTGAAGGACATCAGCTACCATTAGTGTGGTAATTATTTTCATAAAGTAAGTGTATAATTTTGGCTTTTATTGTATAATAAAAACAAAAGTTCCATGATTGATGATATCATTTTTTTAGATTAAACGTGGCTATTTTTCCAGCAGTGGGCAAACTTTGATTTTGGGTTGGTGGAATAATATTGTAATTTTTTCCTAATGGCAAAAAAAAAAAAATGGCAAATCAATTGGCAATATCCATCCCTATCATACAAAACAAGCAATACTCTAATTTGAACTTCCCCAACAAATCCAATTACAAAGTGCTGTCTATCTACTAGGAAATAAATGTTATTTTATTAAAAAAAATGTTATTTTATTTTGTTCCTAATTGGAATTTGAACTTGAACTAATATATTATTATTCTTTTTAAACAACATTAACCATAATTTATTGAATTGAACTAAATTAAAATTTAGTTAGGATAACATAACCTAAATCTTATAAGGGTAAAATCCTTTTATGCGATTGAATTTGTACATTTCACCATGCTTATGGAAGAGAATTTGTAATCACCCCAACCAACAATTTATTGATTTTAAATATTTGATTTCCCTTAATTGTGATGGCAATAGCTAATTTCTTTCTTCTTTGAATTGCAATACTTGTATTAAAAATAAGAAACGACACATGTATTAATTACAGCAAAACAATAATTTATCATTTACTACTATAAACAATCAACGTATGATCGATTTTTTTTGGTAACTGATGTATGATCAATTTGGTATAAGATAGATCTACTTTGCTCCCATAAAACATAAAATTATATTTAGTTTGCGAAAAATTAGAGTCAACACTGAGAACATCTCCAACCTATCCCCTATTTTTTCACACAAAATTCTATTTTTCTCCATAATTTGGTGTTGCTACAGTGTACACATCTCCAACTGTTCACTCCAAATTTTTACACCAAACTAAAATATTATTATTTTATTACTTTCTACCTAACTTTTATTATTATTAAATTTCATTATACCTACATACATATATATATATATAAAAATTAACATAACCACTTACAAATTAAAATATAAATATTTACATATTTATTTCTATAAACCATTTTACAATATTATAAAATTTAAAAAGAATTTTAATTTAATAAAAATAAAAAATAATATTATATATAATAGATATTAAACAACACAACAAACTAACATAAACATATCATTGAAATACATAAAAATACAACAATTTCACACTAAAACATAATTATAAAAATAAAGGTACAACAAAAACAAAATTAAATTTACAATACCATATTTACAAAATTATTAAATAGATTAATAATTACATAATACAAAATAACACCTACAAAATTATAACAAATTATATTACACTCTTGTTTGTTAATACAAAATAAAACAATAATAAAATAAATATAACTAACAAAAGAAAAAAAGAAAAAAAATAATATAAAATTATTTGGTGATGCTATAGTAGCACGCCAATAATGGCGTGCTACTGGAGCAGCACCAATTTTTTGTGCTGAGAATTGGAGCGCCAATTCTCCTTCAACCTTACATTTGGCATGGGGTTGGAGATGCTCATACAAACAAAAGGATGGTACTCAGAGGAGAGTAAGAAAACCGACATAATCTGACCAAATCGGGAAAATAAGCCGAATGTGAATTATTTGATTTGGTATTCGATTAGAGAAAACCAAATAGACTGAAACCAAAACAAATTAAAGTACTGATAATAAATCTACTAACATTCATCTTATACTATAAAGCTAATTGAAAAATTGAATGATTTTGTTAGGATAATTATGTGTAATTAAAATTTCACACATGAAATCAAATTTTGTACCTTACAATGCAATTTTCTCTGTAACGTGACAAATTAAACTTAACAGTACAAGGGCTTTTTTACAGTTTTTTTTTTCACAAAGGAACTACAACCTTAGGTATTTTCTATCAATGGAAGTGGGAGTCAAAATTGATAAAATGGTGGGAACAAGTAACGTGATAGTTACTTTACAAACAAAGTAGCCATAAGTTGCATTCTATGAAAAAATGATGAGATTGCGTGGTTTCAAGAAATACACCATTATAAATATTACAAAATAAAATTTATTTTAACGAGGGACATATAGACTGTGTTTGTTTACAGGAAAATATTATGCAGCAAATATTTTCCGGATTTCCCAATGTTTATTTGTCATGGAAAATAATTCAAAAGAAAATATTGTGCAAGTCATAATGAAAATGTAATGTAAATAAAGGAAAATATTTTCATATAAAAAAGATGGGAAAACATTTTCCCTTGCTCTATCACTTTATATCATTCACTATTATCATCATCACTTCCACCACTATCATCGCCCCAACCTTACTACCACTATCGCCACCATCACCATCACCTCCACTCCATCATCACCACCTCCATCTCACCACCACCAATACCACCATCACCTCCATCTTATTCTTGCTAACACCATTACTCCACCATTACTATTACCACCACTTCCTCCACGTCTCCACCACCTACTCCTCCATCCCGCTCTCGTTACCACCATCACCACCACATCATCCACCCTGCCACCACCACCGCTATTATCACCACCTCTTTCATCCCTACATCACCATTATTACCACCACTTCCTCCACGCCCACA
>CATIWQ010345017.1:0-14359 GCA_949673415.1 Euphorbia schlechtendalii | reverse complement strand
AATTTTCATTATAGCAGATTTCTTTATAATGTGTATTATACGAGTTTGCGATTTAGTATGATGTTCATTATACCGGATTTTTGGTATAAAGAAATATGGTATAATAAACATAATTGTTGGACCTAGTAAGGTGTAAAATAGGTCAGAGGGGGGTGAATGACTCTTTTTCGAGTTCACTGTTATCTTTAGAATGTTGCTTTTCAAGTTGCTTCTAAGTAAATATTCTTTACTCAGAATCCCCTTTTTATATTTAAGTGTTTCAGATGTGGAATTAATTAAACACAAAAATAAAAGAGCTGAGTAAGAAAGTATGCAAACAGCGATTTTTATCCTGGTTCAGCCTCTGCCCAATCCAGTCCTTGGAAACTCCTGTCCAAGATTTAATCCACTATCAACTCTTCTTCTGGTGAAGAGTAAACCTTTTACAAGCTCTGACTGAAGTACCCTCCAACAGCCTCTGCTTTACTGAGCTATACTAATGTAGGAGTACCGTCCACCTGTGTCTGAGGCTCTGAGCTGAAGTACCTTCCAACAGCTTCTATTTCCACGAGCTATACCAATCATAAAGTACCCTTCTTCTAAATCTGAGGCTCTGAGCTTCTTATCACCCTGAGTACTCTCATAAGATCTCTAAGCTTCTCCACACCTTGATGAGCCATACTAATACAGGAGTATCATCCACCTGCATCTGAGGCTCTGAGCTGAAGTATTGTCCAACAGCCTGTGTGTCAACGAGCTATACCAATGCAGAAGTATCGTCCTTTTGTATCCGAGGCTCTAAGCTTCTTATCTTCCTGAGCAACTTACTCACAAGTAATCTAAGCTCCCTCACACTAACTCAATCACAACTAGTGTGTTATAATGCAATTTTGTGAGCTTCTGAACTTTGTTCCAATTAACTCTCTTATAAACAGAATAGGAATGAAGTGTTTGCTATTTTAAATTTACAGAGAGTATTAATGTGAATATGTAAGGCTTTTATTTCACTTGAATTCTTGATCTCTGCTTATTGTCTTCAATGGTGGAAAACATCCTTTTATAGAGGGAGAGAATGTTTCCGTTGAACTTGGACTTGAGTTGAGAATCTTCCCGTTGTATGCAGGTTTCCATAATGAGACCGTTTAAGGAAGAATAAGTCCAAATATGACCCATACCATGATTTCAGGATATGTTTGGGTCTCACGAATAAATTCCATTGCCTTTTTCAACCTTTTAGATGGAATCTTGACTTTTTCAGCTTTTTAGGTGGAATTAAGGTGCAGTGCTTTTAGTGCCAGGTCAGCTTCCATTACTTGAGTAAAAAAGACTAAATTATCCTTTATGCATTTCCACGTGGACTTCTCAACCTTGATCATTAGTTGTCTTCTGCCGTCTTGGTCTTCTGAGGATTTAGAGTAATGTTCTTCTGAGCTTTTGTAGTCATTCTGACGGAGTCTTTTGAGGCATTACTGTTCTTCTAAGTTAACTGTGCTTCTGAACTCAGACCTTACAAAACTTTATTTTATGACTTCAGAATCCAACAATAATACCAAAATGTAAACTAGTATAATTAGGGATGGCAAAGGATCCCGGACCCGGTCCGGATCCGTGGATCCGGATCTGTTTTTTAGGGTCCAGATCTCGATTTTATGGACTCGTCGGATCCGGGTCCGGGTCCGGGTAATGAAACCCGAATCCGAACCCGGATCCGTATTTAAATATTAATTATATTTTTTTATTTATTATTTACCCCGAAAATATTGGATAATTAATATTATTTGATATCCACGTAAATCCAATTGTATGAACATAATTAAATGAGCATGTAAACTATTTAAAATAAGGTGAAATGTACAAGTATGGAAGTTGAAACTAAGAATTTGATGTTAATTACATGGACCCGTTTTGGACCCGGATCCGGATCTGGATCCGTAAATTATGAACCCGCCGGATCCGGGTCGGATCCGGGTCCAATATATGAAAACGGATCCGAGCCGGGTCCAAGCCGGACCCGGCCCGGATCCGGCCCGTTGCCATCCTTAGTTGTGACAGATGGAATCAACCGTATTTATATGTGAATGGGAATCAATTTTACTTTCATTGTTAGTCACTATATTGCAAGATAACCTCATTTATACTTATTTCCAACCAGAAATTATTACCATTTAACCACATATCGCTCCAAGCTAATGTAAATATGTGAATACAGTTAGTTGACATGTTGTGACAGACGGAATCAACCATTTTGTGGTACATGTATGTGAATGAGAATCGATTTTACTTTCATTGGTAGTCACTATATTGCAAGATAACCTCATTTTAACTTATTTCCAACTAGAAATTGCTACCATTTAAACACATATCACTCAAAGATGGTGTAAATATGCGAACGCAGTTAGTTAACATATTAGGACATACAAATCAACCATTTTGTGGTACTCGTATGTGAATTAAAACTGATTTTACTTTCATTGGTAGTCACAATACTACAAGATTACCCCATTTGAACTTATTCTCAACCAGCATTGACTACCATTTAAATTCACATCACTCTAAATTGGTGTAAATATGTGAACACGGTCATTTAACAGGTTGTGACAGACAGAATCAACTATTTTGTGATCCTTGTATGTGAATGGGAACTTGTATAATTTTCTTAAAATACTTTATTTCAAATTAACAGATGTTATTTTTAATTTTATTGTGTTTGTATTGCATAAAGTACAATTAAGTTAGTGAATTTAATATCAAAATGAAAAAATACCTATTATCGCTTTTGTAGATCTTTGTCGCTTCCGTAGACCTTTGTCGCACTGATCTACAGAGGTGACAAAGATCTACAAAAGTGATAAATATGTATTTTTTCATTTTGATAATAAATTCACTAACTTAAGTGTAATTTATGCAACACAAACACAATAAAATTAAAGATAACATCTATTAATTTGAAATAAAGCATTTTAAGAAAATTATACAAGTTTTCATTCACATACAAGTACCACAAAACGGTTGATTTTGTATGTCACAATATGTTAAATGATTGTGTTTGCATATTTATACCATCTTTGAGTGATATGTGTTTAAATGGTAGCAATTTTTAGTTGGGAATAAGATGAAATGATGTTATCTTGCAATATAGTGACTACCAATGAAAATAAAATCTGTTTTCATTCACATACAAGTACCACAAAATGGTTGATTCCATCTGTCATAACCTGTCAACTAATTGTATTCACATATTTACACTAACTTGGAGCGATATGTGTTTAAATGGTAATCATTTTTTGTTAGAAATAAGTTAAAATGAGGTTATCTTGCAATATAGTGACTAACAATGAAAGTAAAATCAATTCTCATACACATACAACAAGTAGCACAAAATGGTTGATTCCGTCTATCACAACCTGTAAACTAATTGTATTCACATATTTACACTAGCTTTGAGTGATATGTGTTTAAATGGTAGTTGATAGCAGCCCACCTCAAGGCCTTTAGCCCATGAGGCCCGCACCAAGCCCAAGAGGCTTGAACAGCAGAGATAACTTCCACGATTATACCGGATTTAGTGTACAAGAGCAGTTACAGCATCATAAGAGAGATTAACGCACTATGGTGGCGGTTACCACGTACCTTGCTTGCATGATCAGAGCAGTTATGACACCACGGGAATAGCTATAAATACTAATTCTTCAGGAGTTTCTCGGGTAGGTATTATTAACTCTGAACTTATTCTATCAATCGAACTCCCACCCCTGTACTATCTTGAGCGTCGTAGAGGCTTCGTCAGAACCCCGACCTAGCCTGTCTAATTGGTTTTTGTGGTTACAGGTTAGCAATATTCAGTCACTAATCACATCTCGGGTCACGCGACATCATTGGTGCGGTGAGCGTGGACAGCTTCCTTGCAGGATATCAATCATGAATCCCGATTCATCTCAACGAAAAGCGAAGTTAGTTAGTAATCTAGGAGAAGATTACAGCCATAGGGAAAGTGCCTCTATGGAAACAGGCAAACGCACCCCGCCTTGGGACGTACTAGGAAACATAATGACACATATTCCAATCTCGGAGGAGATGGAAAGAGATTTGGAGGCTTGGCTCCTACTCAGCGCCACCCCGAAGGAACAAGCTTGGGCCAAATACACTAAACAACTGATGTACACAATGGCAATGGTGCATGACACCGTTAATGGGGAGAGGTCGTCCCACGAGGCCAACGAAAGAAGGCTTCAAACCCTGGAAGCTGCTATGCAGAATAGGAACCCGCACGGCTATAAGAGGTGCTTAATATATAACAGGCCTGAAATTGAAGCTCCGAGAACCATCAAAAGACTACAGAGTAGAGGAGAGAAGAGAGATCGGAGATGAGATTGGAGAAATCCTGTAGCCCAGTTAGATCACGCTGCCAAGGAAAGGAGCCAGCATCGGAGGAATGGAGTGAGAGTAATCTTCAGAGTCTGGAAAGCTACAGCGAGCGGGTGAGTCATGGCTCTTCAAAGGAGGAGTGGATCTCCCGGTCCGAGATTCCAATACCGCGGTCTCGAGGTAGAAGGCCTCCTTTGGAAAGGGATGTAGCGGCAGCTCAAGCCAAGGAGGGAGTTAGATTGAAAAGGCCCCGATCGGAATGCTTCAAAGAAACGGAGGCAAAGTCCAGCCCCACCCAAGAAGAGTATTATGGAGTCGCCCAGGAGACTGTTAAAAAAGGAGGAAATGGAGGCTGCCATGAGGTTGCAAAAGCTGGAGATGATGAAGGACCTCAAGGCGTACATGACTGAGGTCGGAGTAGACTCGATACTACCAGAGATCGAAGATGCAGAATCCCCATTCTCCAGGGAAATCCAGCAGGTGCCCTTTAATCCAAAATTCAAGTATCCGAAGCTGTGCATGTATAACGGGGAAGGGGATCCTGTTAATCACATAAAGAACTTACACCAACCCTTAATCTCTACGGTGGCGTCGGACTCCATGAAATGCAAACTGTTCCCGGCTATGCTGGATGGGCCGGCCAATTACTGGTTCAAAGTTCTCAAGCTGGGGTCCATCACATCCTTCAAACAGATGGCCCAAGACTTTATTTTATATTTCATTACCTCAGTGCCGCCCCCAGAAGACGGTTCAAGATTTACAACTTTGCAGGTAGGCCCGGGGAGAAAGCTTATCCTTCTTCCTTGAAAGATTCAACAAGCTAACTTTAGAAATCAGGGGGTGTGGCTTGGAAGTAGCTATTGAAGCTTTAGCCAATAATTGTCGATGCCCAGACTTGTCAAATGAACTATTGATTAAAAAACCGAAGTCTTTAGCCTTGATGATGCAAGAGGAGCGTAAATGGATAAAATGGGAAAACCATCAGAAGTAGAGGGTAGGACAGGATGGTGGGAGAAGTAATGTAAGCCCAACGAGATAGCACGGAGTCAGCTATCCTCAGAGGGAAGAGTTCAAGAGAAAGGAGAACAGAGAATTTTTACCACTACGGGCGAGCAAGAAGGAGGTGTTCTATTAGGTCTAGCAAAATGGTCAAAATATTGAGTTACCCTCGAAGATGCGCCAACCTAGGAAGCTAGGAACTTACTACGACTTCCAAGAGTTGGGAGGCTATAATACGGAGGAATGCAGGCACTTGGCCATAGAGTTAAACAAGAAGGCTATGGCTGGAGAATTGATTCGGTTTTTAGCCAGCGATTCTGGAAGAAATCAAAATAAAAAATAACCAGACCGCCCATGAGAGCAGTCGAGGGAGAAGATACCAGAAGAAAGGCCCCGCAACGAAAAGAGGGAGAGAGGCAGAAATGCCCCACCGATTCCTAGAGGGATACTACATGTGACTGCGGGAGGTCTCATTTCGGCAATGCGAAGAAGGGGTGAAGATCGGAGCTATGCTTGCACAGACCTCGGCACCAGCTTCTCTTTTGCGCACATGAAGAAGCCTTCTCCCCATTCAGAAGCCCTTGTGGTCAACATCAACATCGACGATTACTTGGTTAAGAGGGTCCTGGTAAACACGGGAAGCTCGATCAACCTGATGACCTCGGCTACTTTCAACACCCTTCAAATTAATCCTAATAAATTAAGGATGGATAAAGGGCCGGTTATAGGGTTAGCTGGCCAGTCGGTGACCGTCGCAGGCTCTGTCAACTGATGATGGGGGATTCATATCCCAGATGGAAAAGTCAGACAGAATTTTTGGTGATCGACATGTCGTTCGCCTACAATCTAATCATAGGGAGACCCACTATTTCAAATTTTGAGGCTGTGATTTCTTTGCGGTACCTCACCATGTTGATCCCATGCCACAAGGGGCTGGCCTAGGTCTAAGGTAGTCAACGAGTAGCACGAGAGATGTATATGGCCTCTTTGAGATCTGACCATGCGCCAAAGCACGAAGAAAGAAACAAGGTCAAGGCTGTAGACAGACTGGAAACCCTGGTTTTGGCATGGGGCAAGGAAGTT
Source organism: Euphorbia schlechtendalii (assembly GCA_949673415.1). NCBI lineage: Eukaryota > Viridiplantae > Streptophyta > Magnoliopsida > Malpighiales > Euphorbiaceae > Euphorbia > Euphorbia schlechtendalii. The sequence continues at coordinate 7,933 of CATIWQ010345017.1, read as the reverse complement.
AAGCTTGCAGAGACACTAAGTGGAGAACCCAAGGATGATTTGGCCAGGGTTTTAATGAAAAATATGCACTTCTTTGCGTGGCAACCAGAGGACATGACAGGGGTCGACCCGATGCTTATGGAGTACCAATTAAACATAAGCCCAGACTTCGCCCCAGTAAGACAAAGGAGGAGGAACCATGACCTGGAGAAACAATGAGCCATAACTGAAGAGGTGTCCCGATTATTGAGAATCAATCATATCTGGGAGGTGTAGTATCTGGAATGGGTCGCTAATGTGGTGCTAGTGAAAAAGCTAAGCGGGGACTATCACATATGTGTGGATTTTATAGACCTGAATTAAGCATGCCCCAAAGATTACTTCTCGTTGCTAAGCATTGACTCGCTGGTAGATTCCACAGCAGGGTTCGCTGCTTACTCTACCTTGGATGCCCAGGCAGGGTATAATCAAATCCCCATGGCCAAAGTTGAAGTCGAAAAAACATCGTTCGTCACTCACGAAGGTACCTACTACTACAAGGTCATGCCCTTCGGCCTCAATAACACCGGGGCAACCTACCAACGGATGGTTGCAAAAATATTCGGGGATATGATTGAAAAGATGGTGGAGCTGTACGTAGATGATATGATCATTAAAAGCTGGACTCTTATGGAACACCTGAAGGATGTGGAATTGGTGCTGAGAACCCTAAACCAACACAACCTAAAGCTCAACCCAAAGAAATGTGCTTTCGGGAATACTGACGGTAAGTTTTTGGGATTCCTTGTATCCTAGCGTGGCATTGAAGCAAACCCTGACAACATAAAGACGATTTTGGACCTCAGGTTACCAAGGAGTGTAAACGAAGTACAGAAGCTCAACGAAAAAATTAATGCTCTAGGGCAGTTCATCTCATGTTCGGCCAAAAGATGCCTCCCCTTTTATAAATCGCTAAAGGGCGTGAAAAACTTCAGCTGGAGCGAGGAATGCGAGAAGGCATTTGAGGATCTCAAGACCTTCCTCTCCTCCCCACCACTCCTCAACAGACCGATGCGATCTAAAACATTATACCTCTACATCAGTAACGGGATAGAGACCGTAGGAGCGGTATTGATAAGGGAAGAGGGATCGGAGCAGTTTCTGGTATACTACGTGAGCAAAGTGTTAAAAGGGGCCGAGCTAAGGTATCTGAGCCTTGCGAAGGCAGCCTACGTCATTATCACCGCATCCCAGAGGTTACAGCATTACTTCTAGAGCCACCCCGTAGTAGTCCGAGCCAACCTGGGCTTGAAGAAGTTTTATAGAAGCCTGAGACCTTGGGCAGAATAGCAGAATGGGCACTGAAGCTATCTTAGTTCGACGTATGTTTCAAGCCGAGGAAGGCCATGAAGGGTCAAGTATTAGCAGACTTCATACAGGAGGTACCTGAAACTGAGGTGAAGGCTTTGCAAGCGATCACATGGACAGTATACGTGGATGGAAGCTCGGCTAACAACATGGGAGGCTTCGGAATAAACATGGAAGGCCCTGAAGGTGTGGTTATTAATCAGGCCATTCGCTTAACATTCCAGATCATGAATAATGTTATGGAATATGAAGCGTTTGTGGGGGCATTGAGGATAATCGATGCAATGGAGCTAGACCAAGTTAGGATCTGCAGCGACTCTAAACTAGTGGTCAATTAGTTAAGGGGCGGATATGCCATCAAAGATGAGGCAATGAGGAAATACGTCGAACTAGTCAAGCACCAAATGGCCAGGATCAAGGAGAAGGGTTCCAAGTTGGAAATCCTCCACATCTCCAGAACCGATAACGCCGAGGCAGACAGAGTGGCTAAAGTCGCATCGGATCTGTTAGGGGAAAGGCTTATCCTAGGAGTGATTCTAGAGCTTGCAAACCCAAGTATCAACCAGCTAGAAGTCTTTACGGTCGGGGCTGGCCCTTAAGAGCCAAAGTGGTACACCCCCATCTTACACTATCTAAAGGAGGGGGTGCTACCCATGGACGAGGCCGAAGCGTAGAAGGTATTTCGCAAATCATTCCAATACGCCCTCAAGGGGGATGACCTATTTTAAAATTTTGTTAGTCACCCTTGGAGGAAGTTCTTAGGATGGAAAGACGAGGAGTATGTTATCAAAGAAATGCATGAGGGGATCTGCAGAGGTCATGAAAAGAAAGATGCAATAGTAAGGAAAGCACAATTGCAAGTTACTTCTGGCCGAGCATGGAGGAAGATGCTTGAGAGATTATCTAGAGATGCCAACCTTGTCAAAACTACGCAAAATACCTTCGGGTCCCTCCTAGCAAGATGACGGTAATCGGATGGCTTAACCTTACTCCACCTGGGGAGTAGATATTGTAGGGCCCCTACCCATGGCCTAGTATCAGAAGAAGTTCATCATCGTGGCGATGGATCACTTTTCAAAATGGGTTGAAGCAAAAGCCGTCACCACCATAACACCAAACTAGGTAATATAGTTGTTTAATTAACACATTATTACCAGGTAAGGAATACCACACACTGTCATTACTAGTAAGGGAACGCAGTTTAACTATGAACCATTCAAGGCTTACAGTAGTGGCTTACATATTAAGCTTTGCTTCTCTTCCATCTCTTACCCCTAGTGTAACGGGATGATCGAGGTGACCAATCGAACCATCATTAATGGGATTAAAACTCGTATCTTGAAGCACGGGTCATCTTGGGTAGATGAACTGAATAACGTTCTGTGGTCTTACCGAACTACCCCAAGGATCGCCACAGGAGAAACTCCTTTTCTACTAACTTATGGAACCGAGGTCGTCATTCCCACCGACATTGGTACCCCCAACGAGGGAGTGGCCAATTATGTGGGGTAATCCACCAACGAAGATATGTTACGAAGGAACTTGGATGACCTGGAAGGGAGGAGAGATCGAGCCTACATCAGAATGGCCGCTTATAAACAACGAGTGGCTCAGGCGTTTAACAAACACGTGAAGCCCCAATCCTTCCAGGTGGGAGAGTTGGTTTCGTGAAGCACGAAAGCCTCCAGAGTAAGGATCTGCCATGGGAAGGACCGTTCAGAGTCACCCAGAAGGTGAGCCAAAATACTTACAAAATCCAAAACATGGCTGGAAGAACTTTGCCGAGAACATGGAACGCCGTGGATCTGCGAAAATTCTACCCCGACAATTAAATATTTTATTTAGTTTGTCAAATGTGTATTTATTCTCGCATGCCTTGATACTCATGTTTTGTTAATGAAATTACCTTTCTCTTATCTCAGTATTTATAAAGGGCTATGATTACCCTAAGTAAATTCAGGCTAAGGCCGAAGCAAAGAGTTATTTAAGCTCCAATACATCTAAACGCCCTAGAGGCCCTAAGTAAATTAAGGCCAATGGTCGAAGCAGAGAGTTATTTAAGCTCCAATACATCGGAGCGCCCTAGAGACCCTAAGTAAATTCAGGACAAAGGTCGAAGTAGAGAGTTTTTTAAGCTCCAATAAATCTGAATGCCTCAGAGGCCAAAGTAGAGATCTATGTTAGCCCTAATACCTTTGAGTACCCTTAAGAGGCCTTATATGCCACTAACAAACAGGCCATAGGCCGAGATTTAAGAAAGTTTAAGGGTCAGAATTAAACAATCAAGGAGCGCTTGCTGAGCCCAAAATAAAGACAACAATGTAAAGTCGCTGATAAAAGTTACTTGAACTATAAAACATTGTGAAAATCAAAGGCAAAGCCAACGAAGGCTGAGGCCATTAAAGAGATAAAGGGAAAGAACAAAGAGCCTAGATGGGTAAATACAACGAAGTTTAAATTTCCATTAAAACATGTGTATATTTTACAAAGAAGAAACTTCGTCTATGTTTCCTAATTTTGAATATTCTGAGCTAGCCTCAAAGACGGAGGGATCCACAGGAGCCTTGGGGGTAGGTTTGGAGGCTTGCTTTAGCATGAGGTAGGTTTTTGAACAAGAGAGTATCATCAGGCTAGATTTCAAGTGGGTCGCCAATTTTAGGGTCGGTCATCAGAGCGAGATCATCCAAGTCTGCCCCAGGCTACTTCTCAGCAGTCTTCTTTAGGAACCGGGCTCGGAAAGTTATGCGATGTTTGTTCCAATTGGTCAAGATTGTCTTCTTCCCTCGGTGGTAGTGATATTTTACCACTTTGCATTTCCTTTGGGCCCTGACTAGGGCTTTCTTAGATGAAGTCGCTCTGACACAAACTTTATCCAATTGAGCTCTAAGAACGACGGCATCGCTCTTGGACTTCGCCAACTCCTCCCCTAATGAGGCAACCTCTTGACGGGATTGAGAGAGGTCTGCCTCCAATAGGGACTTGGCCTCCACACTAGAGACCTTGAAGCCCTCTAACTCGGTAGTGAGAGTGGCTTTGCTATTCTCCAAGTCTAGATTGAGCTTGGAGAACATCTCAGCCGCCTTTTGACGATCCACTTCCACGACTTTGGCATTCTTCAGTTCCTCCCGCGTGGTAGCCAATTCATGGTTGAGCCTCCCCAATTCAGTGGCCTGAGACACCTTCTCTTCTTCTAGAGTCCGGAGCTCATGATTGGAATGGCGCAAGTGCTTCAGCAATTGATAGAAATCTATGAGACTCTACGTCAAATAGAGGAGTTAGAATAATAGATGGAGAAAAGGGGGATGGCGATCCAAATAAATCAGCTATAAACTTGCCTTAAAGTTTTAGTAAATATGTTCCTTGGCCAAAGAAAGCGAGCCCTGGCCGGCATATTGAGCTTCTTCACCATGAAGCTCTAAGAAAGAACAGAGCTCCTCCACAATAACCAGGTTGGACAAGTTAGTGTCAGGACCATGCTCCTCCATCCATTGCTACGAGAACATGAGGGAGATTAAAGGAAGAATGAGATAACGAAAGTAGAAGTGGGGAAGGTTCATACCTTAACTAGGCTAGGGAATTCAAGGTTAACATTCACCTCGGGGTTGGAAGGTGGACTGCTGTTCTCACCCTTTCATCCCCCTTCGGCCTCTTAGAGAGGGATTCCGCAGGAGACGCGGACCGGGCTCGCTTCAGAGTAACTGCAACTGGTGAAACCCTAGGCTTCCTAGTTCACCTAGCGCACTTCTCAACCTCAAAGAACTCCACATACCAGATCACTGGCCTGTTCTCAGCTCTATCCTTAGGTTTCCCCGCCTCCGCGCTCTCATCCTCATCGCCCCTGCCAAGATTAGCTTCCTCCCCCTTTTTCTCAAAAGAAGAGGGGATCTCTACATTGCCTGGCTCGAAGGGAAGGCTGACTTCATTTACCTCCTCCACATCTAGAAGGAGTTACTCCACAGAGAGTCATTGAGGGCTTGCAGGAGGGTCGGCAACCGGCATCTAAGTAGAAGGGTTGGCAAGATGAGTCTGCATTAGCTCTGCAATAAAAGCAACCATATCACCAGGGCAATCAGCCATTCCTGTAAAAGGAAAAAAAGAAAGTAAATTGGCAATGAAAAGAAAAAGAGAAACTTACTGGCTCAGCCCTAAGAAGTCTTAACTACGGTCAAGATCTCGTTATCAAACTTATAACTCACACTATTGGACCACACAAGCGCTTGAGCTTTTCTCCAGTGGATGGGGGTTGGATTCAGCTACTCCATAACAAACACAGTCCGGCGCTAGTTGAAATTTAGGCGACCATCCCTCATCCAGGTGTTATTGTTGGCCGGCTTATGATTCCATGATGTTGGGAACGGAAAGACCTCCCCTTCATAAAGGGACCCTACCCCGGCATTTGGCTCCTTCCTAATCCAAAACCACTGGTCTTTGAACTTCTTAACTTAGTCCAACTTAGCCAACAACTTTGGCATCAGGAGTTGATGAGTTTGCCAATAAACGAGACATCCTAGCGCCTTGGAAACAGGGTGGTAGAATCATCGGAAAACCATTCCATCCAATTAAAGCCCTAGGTCGGTGCAAAGCTTATCAAGAAAAACGAGTTCAAGCTAGGAATTGGGATGCACCTGGCTAGGGGGGAGGTTGAATTCTCGCAGCACAGAGCATATGGAGGGAGATAAAGGAAGGCAAAACCCCCACTTTATGTGTTTCTCGAAAATGGCAAACATACCGAAAGGGGGGAGTTTATGCGTTCATTCTTTTCTGGGGTTAGGGTTAGCAACCCAACCTTATCGGAGATAACAGGAGTGAGTTAAACCCGGCCCTCTTCCGTTATCGTAGAGCGGACTCTGATGCCAACATCTGGACCGATTTCCTTCTTCTTTTTAGCTTTAGGTTTTGGGGGAACCTCAAGTTTAATTAGGGTTAAATCTATTTGGTATTTTGCAAAAGGCTCTATATGCGATAAAGGAGTATAAACGTGAGGGGGCTCGAAATTAGAAGCTATGCCCTCAGGGGTAGTTGGAATGGAGTTAAAGGGACTGCCGAAACAGGCCTGTTCGAAGACACTCCCCTAGCACGGGTTGAGTTTCTGAAAGTTTTGGTTGAAGCCATGAAAAGAGAGAATAAGGAATAGAAACTTACTGAGCAGAGAAGAACAAGTGGGTCTAGGCAGGAAGCAAATGACAAAGGGAGCAAGAAAAATCGTGTGAAGAAGGAAGGAGAACAGTGGCTGTGAAGTAGTTTATATAGGCCACAGGAATCGGAAAGAGAGTCGTAATCATCACAATTGTAAATTCCAAGAAGAAAAATGGCTAGAGAAATTGAAAGGGTGCACGTGGTGCGTGATTTTTGAAAGGTCACACGTGGCGCATGTGTAAGATTTTGAATTTCAAAAATCTCGCGGGGAAAAACCGACCCAATGTTACTCCTAAAGCTTTGGAATAAATTAAGGGCGCGAAGCTTATAAAACCTTGTTCAAGACTAGGGGGCTACTCTGGAAACCACAGTAATATATCCCATTAGCCGCCGAGGCCATAAATGTTCACAAACATATTAAATTCTTAGGGTAAGGTCAGTCATTAGCCCGCGGCAATCTTGGCTCAAGTTCGGAATCACGCCTCAGGCAGGGTTAAAATGACCCAAGAGTCCACTCCCCAATTGTATAATGAAACAGGCATATTTCTATCAAATGTAATGGTCGCGGCTTTAATCATCGACGCAAGATAAGGAATTAACTGAATTTGAAAAATGTTAGACCTAAAAGAGTTTAGCCCGGACCAGGGGGGACTCATGATAGTAGCCCACCTCAAGGCCTTTAGCCCATGAGGCCCGCACCAAGCCCAAGAGGCTTGAACATCAGAGATAACTTCCGTAGTTATACCAGATTTAGTGTGCAAGAGCGGTTACATCATCATAAAAGCGGTTAACGCACTGTGGTAGCGGTTACCACGCATCTTGCTTGCATGATCAGAGTAGTTATGACACCACGAGAATAGCTATAAATACTAATTCTTTAGGAGTTGCTCGGGTATGCATTATTAACTCTGAACTTATTCTATCAATTGAACTCCCACCCCCTGTACTAACTTGAGTGCGGGAGAGGCTTCCCTGAAACCCTAGTCGAGCCTGTCTAATTGGTTTTTGTGGTTGCAGGTTAGCAATCTTCAGTCACTAATCACATCTCGGGTCACGTGACATCATTAGTCAATTCTAGTTGAGAACAAGTTCAAATGGGGTGATCTTGTAGTATAGTGATTACCAATGAAAGTAAAATATGTTTTCATTCACATACATGTACCACAAAGTGGTTGATTTTGTATGTCACAACATGTTAACTAATTGTGTTCACATATTTACACCATCTTTGAGTGATATGTGTTTAAATGATAGCAATTTCTAGTTGGGAATAAGTTGAAATGAGGTTATCTTGCAATATAATGACTAGCAATGAAAGTAAAATCGATTCTCATTCACATACAAGTACCACAAAATGATTGATTTCATCTGTCACAGCCTGTTAACTAATTGTATTCACATATTTTTTTTATATTCACTTATTTACACTAGCTTGGAGTGATATGTGTTTAAATGGTAATCATTTCTGGTT
>CATIWQ010344989.1:0-26793 GCA_949673415.1 Euphorbia schlechtendalii | reverse complement strand
ATTTTGTATTTCATTTCTGCATCTCAAATACATTAATTACAAAGGGGGACTCTGAGTAATTAATACTTACTCAGAAGCTACTTCAGAAGCAGTCTTCTGAAGATTAGACGAAAACTCGAAAAGAGTCATTCACCCCCCCCTCTGACCTATTTAACACCCTTACTGGGTCCAACATATCTAATACCCAAGTAGACTCATAGGGAATTGTAGAGAAACTCTCTATCATGAACATAGCTAAAGTAGGTGCCTTACTTGGCTTCTTCTTCAGTTGTTCAAAAATCAAAGCTCTTAACCCGTGTTTCATTTTGACACTTTTCATGAGTCTCTCTGAACCTTGAAAGCCCTGGAATTTCTTATCTTTCGATCCTTAGCAACAAGTTGATTCTCAAGTTTATTTCTAAACTGTATATCATATTGTTCTAACAAGTCTACCATCTCGAAAAAAATTACAATAATCATTAACACCATAGAAATCTATTTTGAAATTGTCATGCCTATGCGGTAGACCTTTCAATACAATATGTTTCAAGGTATCCTGATCATAAGTAACTCCCATTTTCCTTAACTATTAAGAGTTATCATAAACAGTCATGGCAAACTCAATTACTAAGGTGTCAGCCCCAAGAATTACAGATAGCATGAGTTTTTCAAGTTCATTAATCATTACAAGTTGCATAATCATAGACTCCAGGTCCATATTTTTGGAAAGATCCATGTACCTTGGAAACATCATATTCACCATGAAGTTCTTTGTGTATTCATAGTCTCTTTTGTACTTGACGTACTTATCAATTTGATTAATGAAAGGATTATCTTCGGGGAGTTTGGGATATGGATCATCTAGTACATAATCCAGACCAAGGCTCTTTAGGAACCTCATCACACACTCGAACCGCTCATGAAAGTTATCTCCTTTGTAAAACTTGTTGTCAATCGGATGCATATCAATGTTAGTGTTCTTATTCAACCTAGATATAAGATAGAATTTGTTAAGACATTAGAATATGTACATGCATTTAATATAAGGTCTTTAATTAAATACATAATTCCTACTATTTTCTCAACATTCAAATAGCCCCTTCCATTTAAATTAGAGAAATTTGGTCGAACCAATTTTCCTTAGTAGGTAGCATCCATAGCCACTCATCATGACACTAACTATCGCAGGTTAAGCCACAATAAGATAACCATGGTTAGAACTCGTCCATTTGCATCTCTTGCAATTGGTAAGGCATGTTGTAGATGTGCTCACATCTGTTAATAAAGTTCGTATCATGACTTATGACGGGAAGACAATCTACTGCCTTAATATTATTGTAGGGATTTTATTGGTGCCGTTGGTCTCGCCCTAGTCTAGGTCTTATACGATGTATATGATTATGAAAATAATAATTCCGGGCTATTTGGAATTATTAAATCTAAGGGAACATACTCAAGACTGGTATATCATAATCATTCCATTATGTTAAGACTCTACATAGAATGCTAAACAAATAAGGTCCATGTTCAATTCATTGCACCTATGTCTATAAGTTTTAATTTAACAACTTAAATCATGTTTGTAAAATAATATGCGGAATCCAATTCCCATACTAGAAATCGACTAAGTCATAAAAGTCCCTTGGTACTTTTGAATCTAATACCGATGGAGATTTCCAAGTAGGAGAGGCCTCCCTTTAAGTGAATGGGAAGCTATGTTCAATCCTTGCAAAATAACAACTAGCACTTTGATTTGTTGTACCACGGACTATTATAATTTAATGATTTCATTCTTTAATTAAGTGAAGTGCGGGATGAACCTCAATCAAAGCATTTACACGTGTGGTAAAACATTGATAATTTTTATGATAATCACCTAGACTAAGTTTGAGAAAAACCTTAATCTAGTTATCAAATCATTTTCTATAACAAGAATTGAACCTGAAGTCATGCATAGCATACTTTAATCAATTTATTAAAAATATCATTTTAACATATTCTTACCAATCATGCATAGCATAGGGCAGGTTCTGATACCACTGCTGGTTAATAAAGACAGTAATTGAACATACAAACATTTCAAGGTGGAATTTCAAAACTTAAAATTAACTTAAGGATCACATAAGCATTCCATGATTGATATAATCTAGATTAAAACGTTCTATAGATACTTTTAGGTTTATAAAGCTTGTAAAACAAACCTAGCATTTAAGTTGGCTTAATGCATCACTAGGTACCTATACTTATCCCAAAAAACCTACTGCCCCCCAGAACTTTCAAAGTGACCCTATAGCTCCCTCAACTTTCAAAAAATGCACCACTTTGCTCCCTCTATGCCACATGTCATCTTCTGGTTGGTTTGACTTTTCAAAGATTTAATTTTTATAATTTTCTCCCTCCAATCAGAAGTTGACACGTGGCATTGAGGGAGCAAAGTGGTTCACTTTTTTAAAGTTGAGGGAGCTACGGGGTCACTTTGAAAGTTCAGAGGGGTAGTAGGTTTTTTGGGACAAGTTCAGGTACCTAGTGATGCATTAAGCACATTTAAGTTTAGAACATTACCAGTTGATGCGTGCTTTCTCTTTTCTTTGGTAGCGGTGTTTCCTTAGAGCAATTCGGTAGAACTTCGTTAGCACGAGATTGCAAACTAGGATAGACGCTATTATTGATCCACACAGATCTTCACCGGCCAAAACCTCGTTGAGGAAGAACCTGTTAGTAAACAGTAGCTGCTAAACCGCTTGAAGACTAACATGAAAATAAACCAAGAAGGCTCACTTTAGAAAGAGCCTTCAAAAGAATTCTTCATTTGTTTGGAGAAACTCGTGGAGGATCTCACACAATGAACTAAGAGAGAGATATCAAACTCAGAGAGAAAAGCTAAGCTGAATTGTAAAATAATGAGGAGTTTAAAGGCTATATATAGGGAAAAAGCAGGAGTGTTAAACTCCCCCTCAAACACTAGGTGGGATGGCAATATTCCCATCCCACCTTAGTTGGTTAGCCGCGCGGGTCACAATGACCCATGCGCTAACTCCCTCGCCTCTTTCGGCAAAGCTAGTGGGCTTGTGTTGCAAGCCCGCATAAGCGCTGCCATGGGCAGTGCTTGCAGGCTTGCAGCCCACTAGCGCGTGAACTTTTCAGCTCGCGGCTAGCTGCACAGGCCCCACTTCAAACAACCCGTGTTTGTTTGGGGCCCACTTATAACAGGAAAAATTCCCTTGCTCTACTATGTGTAATTATTACCTATTTTAACTTTATTCTCTTTAATTATTAATTCGGTCCAACCGATTAATAATTCTTCTAACGAATTCGATGATTGGTATTTTCGGCATAGACCTAGTCTATAGGTTCTTTACTTAGTCCGATAAAGACCCAAAGTGTGTGACCTCATAGGATCCCAAAGTATAGAGCCGCTAGAGGTTAACCTAAACTTCGCTTCCCATCCAGGAACCTTTAGACCCAGTGTTCCAAACTGATATGGAACTTGATAGCTCTAGATGAAAAAATGGGTTTCCTAACAAAGGCATATGATTCCCTTGTACTTGGAATGTCACATGCGTGTGACTTGATCCGATTTTGTAGTAGTAACCAATACAATACAATCCTTCTATCAGGTTAAGTACCAGCTAGTTTATTGTGCTCAGATTAAGTATCAGCTCATGTAATAGTCATAGCTATCCTGGAGTTAGACTTGTTCACAAAGAACACCACTCGGCCATTATGTATCAAGATTTACTAGAAACCTGTTCTATCACTATTTTACTTTGATGAGAGGTTTATGAGTGTGTCACTTCAACATTAGGCCTTAAGGTACATCTCCCATTATATCACTATATCAGGAGCGATAGATCACATCTTGATTGCTCAACATGTGATCATCACTATACCTGTAATCACCTGTATCATCCTAATCACTAGGGTATGAATAAGTATGACCCAAAGTATAACAACTCCTACACAAGATCTTAGGTTTGAGGATATTTGTACTACAACTACAATAAGACATGACACCAACACATGGATATAGTTATATCCGAGTGTCTTTCTTATAGTGGTCTTCAATGTATTACTGAATACATTCATGTGTTAACTCAAGGTACCACCTTCAGCTCATGAGATCGACTGTTTAGATCTAATCCAAGGAGTAAGCCTACATATGATAATCTTTACGTTCCATTGATATCCAATCTCAATGAAACTATGACTAGGGATATTTAGACTAATCATAGTAACATGTATGCGTAGTTCTCACCACACATAGCTCCCACTATGTCCTCGCACTTTTACGCTATGAAGTAGTCATAGACTTTGTCTCATCAATGCGCATATAAATATTTAATACTATACATATATGATACCAGCGAGATACATAAACTAATTTAAAAGCATTGATAAGAAACAAAGATGCCTTAATTATTATTAATAATTTGAACCATTTGTATATTATAACTAATAAAGATATATCACCCAAATTGCGTCTAGGGCATACATCATGTATAACATCACTAAGTTTGAATGTCTACTTCAGTCTTCTATTTATAGTTGAAGCTCTTGGAAGTAGCCATTGCAAACTTTTCTTCCTGACATTTTTTTCAATTTCTCTTCTCTTCAAATCTTTCAAATTTGCCCGTTTGAAACACATTCCAGGATGTTTAGAGATAGAGATTTCGAATGTTGAGGCACAAGATTAATCCATTAATCCAATGCGTTAAAAACTCGTTTGTCTTCAAGCAATCTGTTCTGATAAAGAGGCGTGTGAAATGCAACATGGAATTCTATGAATGGTTTACTTGATAATGTTGTAGAGTTGTGTAGAGACACTGAGAAATGACACATCTCAGGGAATTCCTTTTGTCTTGGACTTCAGTGAGAATTCCTCTACATTCCGTACTGATACCTTTTTGTTGTGATGACCACTTGAATATCCGATTTACTTTTCAATGCCTTTTCCCCTGAAAAACATCAAAGAAATATTTCATTTTGCACAGAAACCGTTAAACACATTTGTGTCAAATATTTCTCTAAGTGTCAAAATAACTTAGCTTTTATAAAAGCTAACTCAGCTTCGCTAAGTCTATATTTTGTAAACTATGTAATACTGGGCTGAACTCAACTTTTCTGACTCTAAGCCATAACTTAATTAACATCTCGTTAAACTAAGTTGTTTTCCCTTAAAAATCCTCAAGTAAACTTGATTAATTAAGAGTCTACTTAGCACTCAATTAATTTCACTATCCTAGTCAGTTTGTTATTTCCAAAATGTTTCAAGTACATGTGAAGTACTAATAACTTGGGTTCAACAATTTCAAAACTTAAGTTTAACCCTAAATGATCTCCTAAGAATGGCATGATTGATATAATCTCAAATGAAATGTTCCATATATGTGTATAGGTTTACAAAACTTAATAAAAGAAACCAATAATCTAAGTTTAGAGCATTACCAGTTGATGCGTGCCTTCCCCTTTGGTGTGGTGATCCCTTAGAGCAATTTGATAGCATTTTGTTAGCATAACCCTCCAAACTAGGATGGCCTCTATGATTAGTCCACACAGACCCCACTAACCAAAAAATCGCGTAGAGGGAGAACTTGCTAGTTAACATGCAGCTGTTAGACCACTTGTAGACCAACCTGAAAACATAACTTAGAATGCTCTTTCTAAAATAGGAATAAGCCTTCAAAAGAATTCTTGCGAAAATGGAGAAACTCATGGAGGATCTCGCAAAAAACTCGCGAAGAAAAGGATTCAAGACTCAGAAGAAGGCTGAGCTGAAGTGAGAAATGAAGGAAGGAAAGACGGCTATTTATAGCTCATGGGGAGCAAAAATGCTCCCCTTATAACCAATCCCATGCCCGCGTTGCTTTGTGAGAAACACGTAGAGTAGAGTGCTGTGCAAGGTAAGCCCTGTGTGGGCTTGCCTTGTCGGGCTTGCCTGTTCGGGCTTGCAAGCCCGCCGGTAACATAGCTTGCGGAAAGCCTCGCAACGCCTGCTTGCAGGCTTTCGTGCAAGTGCTGCCAAGCAGTGCTTGCAAGCCCACATGCGCTTCTAGCGCTCACGTAGGCTTGCCTCGTGGGCCCTTGCGAGATTTCTCACAAGGCCCACACACGATATTCTAGCTCGATATCTTTCCCTTCTGTCTCGGTACACTAGTCCAACCAAAATTGGTCCATCCAAAATGAGTTTGACTATCCCTTTATTTTCGGTATTTTAATGTGTTACATTTTTAAAGGGATTAATCTTTTCTATTATATATCTCGTATGGTATTTAGATTCGAGTATCTATTGATATCAAATTATAAACATCACAAGCCTGTCATAATGACGAGAATGAATAAGATGACAAACTTGTATACTGGTTGACTTACTTGAGAAGTAATTCATGAACATAGGCGCAAGTTGAAGATGTGGGGTTGAACCAATCCACATAGCAAGATCACATGTTTGTATGTCATAGACAACTTGTTAATATGCAATTGGATATGTTGTAGCATATTATAATGGATCCTTAAATATCGAATTACAAGTATGGGTACGCTTGGTATATTTCATGACCATGTTAGTAATGATATTAAAGTGATGTCATTTGATTAGTTAAATCGAATAAAAATCATGATCACTGGTCACTTGATCAATGAAATGGATTAAGGCTAGTCCAAATGAGTTGTGAACATATTTGAAAGAACAATTTCAATCTAGATCAAGAAATATTATAAACATCTAAAGATGGTTTATTGTATCATGCATCTATTCATTATATTGATTCAATATGTAAAGGATTTATGTGAGATAATTTCCGGGTTCAATGTCTTTCAAGATGATTGTACTATGTCACAATTATGAGTTGTAATGATTGGTTAGAACTTGCATACAGTCTATGGGTTAAGCTTGTTTACAAAGTTAGCACAGTCTGCTCAATCCTATGAGGATTCATACATATTTCAGATCAGTGATTATACGAGAGTCAAATGAAGCCAAATTGTCTTTTTTCCTGTTCGATTTTGAACCGGCTCTCAAGTCATCCTGGATAAACAAAAAGGTAACTGAGGGTAATTGGATCTTTGCCCACTAATTCATTATTATCATATTGCATATTCATTTTCGGTAAAGAGCCGATAGAGTTGTTTTATCATTATTTTCAATAAAATTCATTAAGTGAGCTTATGGGTGAAGTCTGGTTTCATGAAATAAAGGGAAAACTCTGTCCGAAATTTTTAAGGAAATCCTAAGTAGCTCCATTACTCTACTAATTAATTTTACACAAGTCCATTTGTTTATGCCATTGTAACGCCAAAATCATTGTTTATGCCATAATTGTCAATGTTTTGAATAAAATAGTAAATATTATGTCCAAACTTAGTTGCTCTTTTCTTTCGGTATAAAAAAAAATCATTTTAGATCATTATATCACAATTCTAGTGCAGATGAACCGGGTGACGAATATTTTCGTAATAAAAGGAGTTACTGATTTTTTTATTTTTTGGGTTTATAAAAAATCGAGTTGAAAATGTCTTTTCCTATATTAAATGTGAATATTTTCTTAATATAATCACATTTTTTGCCTATATTGAAACTTTCTTGAAAATTCGAAGTGTAAATATTTTTTAATCACTGTAAAGGAATAATTTTGTGGGTAACCCAAGTGATTAGTACATCACAATACTTAAAAGTTTTGGAATTAGCAAATTGACTAAGATAGTGAAATTAATTGAGTACTAGTATACTCTTAATTAATGAAGCTAACTTGAGTTTGTTTAAGAGAAAACAACTCAGTTTGCTGAGCAATTAATTAAGTTATGGCTTAGAGTAGGAAAAGCTGAGTCTATGTTGAGTACTAAGAGCAAGTCCAACCATTTTCCCCATATTTTATTTCCCAAATCTCATTTTACAGGATCTACAGTGTTTTTACTCCAACCATCTTCCTCATTTTTCATTCCCCATTTTAAATTCCTATAAAATAATAATATTTTACTATTATTTTATTAATTTACTTATATCAAATCTATTCTCAATAACAAAAAAAAGTATTAAACACATTAAAATAAATAAAAAACTAAAAAATATATTAATATAATAATTATTCCCCATTTTTTAGGTTCCCCATATATAGGGAACCCCATTTTGGGGATATAAAATATGGGGAATGGTTGGGCTTAACCATTCCCCATTTTAGGGAAATTCCCAAAATGGGGAACCATTGGAGTTGCCCTAAGTAGTTTAGAAGTATATCTACTCAGCTGTGCAGAGCTAGCTTTTATTCATTAAAAGCTGATTTTATTGACACATCGAAAATTAAATGACACATGTGCTACTAACGATTTCTGTGAGAGACAAAATATTCTTTAGATGTTTTTCAGGTTAAAAAGCGTTGAAATAAAAGAAGATTTCCAGTGGTCCTCACATGACAAAAGGTGTCAGTACGGAATGTCGGAGAATCTTCACTAAAGTCCAGGACAAAAGGAATTCTCTAACATGCATCGTTTCTCAATGTCTCCAAGCGACTCTGCCGATGTCAGCAATGTAAACGAATATGAAGTTTCCATGTTGCATTCTCGCGCGCCTCTCTCAAACTGAATTGCTTGAAGACAAACGATATTTTGTCAACGGAATTTTATTTCTCCTCAACGTTCAAATTTCTATCACTAAACATCCTAGAATCTGTCTCCAACGGGAAGATTCGAAAGATAAGAAGAAAAGAGAAATTGAAGAACTGCAAGGATGAAAAGTTTGCAATGGCTACTTTGCAAAGCTTCAAGTATAAATATAAAATAGAAACGATGATTAAACTTGGTGAATCACCTAGAATTTCTGTAAGAGCTGAAACTCTACACAATTACTCCTAGCTTTAAGAAATTCCAAACTCAAGCAATCAGTGAACTACCATTTCAAATATGTTTGTAATATAAAGAAATACTTAGATTTAACATTGTGAGGATTCAACATTTAATAAGTTGAATTCATTCGCTTTTGATATTCAAATCTGAGTGTCAGTTTGAGAAGGGTACCCAAACTAAGTTGAGTGGTAGTTAGAAAGAAAGGTACTTTCTGTAAAAACTGTGTCTACCCGCTGTAAAGGTTGCTCCACCTAAGTAAGGAATGAACACTAGTGGATTAAAGCTTGAAGAAGGTATCTGAGGTTTGGAGGTAGGCTCGGGGCCGAACCAGGATAAAATTTAAGTGTTGAAGTTTTAATCTTTTGCTTTAGCTTTTACTATGCCTAGCTCATTCATCATTCTATCTTTGTTAAGTATTTTTCTTGGAAAAATAATCCTAAGCTGAGTAGAGTACTCAGCAAGAGATTGTAGATAAACTATGCCAGCGAAGCTGAGCAGTTTATAAGTTTTTATATCAACTCAACACGCATACTCAGCACGCATATAAAAACTTAACTTAGTGAAATAAAATTTTATAAATCCTAAAAATGTAACCAAGATTCGCATTCACACCCCCCTCTGTGGTTATTTACAAGTTGTCTAAGGACCAACCAGTGGTATCAGAGCGGTTGCTCAACTTATTGACTAATAGTCTTTGAGTGAAGATCTATAAATAGCTTACAACAACTACAGTTCTAGGTTAGGCTAAGCAGTTCTCTTAAAGGAGGGAATATTTGTTACCAGGGTTACCTCTTTTTTATTGTAATCATTACATGTTCTAGAAAAATCGCATGAAAAACTTCATTCAGTCGCAAAGCATGCAAGCTTGACTTGTTATCAAGCTTGACTTGTTATCAATCTTAGCCCCAGAGTTCCCACTATTGTGAGGCATGGAATTCGTGTCCTAGTAGATCCAAAGGACTACGACGATGCTGACCTGAGACTTCTCAACGAGAATGCCACAATGATTAACTACTTATACTGTATGCTAGATTTTACTAAGTTTAATAGGGTCTCAAGATGCAAGATAGCATAGGAAATCTGGAAAAAGCTAGAGATTACCTATAAGGGGACAGACAAGGTCAAAGAGTCAAAAATAAATCTCATGCTAAGGGAGTATGAGATGTTCTCAATAGGCGCCAGCGAGGGTATTCAAAGCATGAATACCAAGTTCATTAACATTGTTAATGAATTGAAAAGATTAGGAAAGGAGTTCACTGAAGAGGAGCTCGTCAAGAAGATTTTGCACACTCTTACCCTAGAGTGCGACTCCAAGAAGAGCACTATTGAGGAGGCTCATGATCTGAAGAACTACAGCTACAATGAGCTGATAAGCACCTTGCTGACTCATGAGATGTCTTTGAGGAAGTATTATGATGACTCCAAAAGGAGTCGAAGCAAGGAAAGAGAGGGTAAAGCCATTATCTTGAAAACTAATTCATCTGATGAGTCCACAAGTTGCGACTCTGATGATCAAATGACCCTTCTGACCATACATTTCAAACGCTTCATGAAGAAGGACGAGAAGTTCAACAAGAAGAAGTTTCCCGCTAAAATCAAGTCAAGTTAGCACTGGCGTGGAGCCGAGGAATTACCTAAGAAGGTGCACAACAAAGACATCAAGTGCTTCCTTATCTCTTGATATTCGCTTTCTTCAAGAAAATGTTGAGTATCGAGACTGTTTAAACAACAAGCTCACTAAGCAATTAGATGAGTTGAGTGCTGAGGTAACAGCCTTGCAGAAGAATTAGGATCTCCTCTAGCCGACAGTCAACCTTTGAATAACCAAACTCGCAATTCTAAGAGGAAGAATTCCTCTAAAAAGAAGAAAGCGAGTCTGCCCAAAGAAAAAACGACATGTGGTTTTTGCGGAAAAGCTTGACATGCCACAATTATGTGTAGGCATAAAAATGGTTATTATGACAAGTACGAATGGTCAAACTTAAGCACTGTTAACAAGGGAGGACCCAACTTAAAGGCATGGGTACCTAAGAAAACATAATTGTTTCGCAAGTGAGCCTTAGATCCATTGATGACTCTAGAATGTGGTATGTGGTCTGTTTCGCAAGTGAGCCTTAGATCCGCTGATGACTCTAGAAATGGAAGTGTTAGTTTTGGAGATAACCAAAAAGGCAAGATTTGTGGGTTGTGGCACTGTCGGTGTCTCTCCTTCAATCGAAGAGGTTTCTTTAGTCAACGGTTTGAAGTTCAACTTACTTAGTGTAGCCTAACTTTGGGATAAAAGGAAGAAAGGTTACATTCAACTCAACAGGATGATCAGTAATTGACTATAAGACTGATTCTACTATTCTCTTTGCTCCTTGAATCAATAACGTATATATGATTGACTTATCCTCTAGCTCCACTAATGTGTGTCTTGTATCTAAGGAGGATAATTTGTGGCTTTAGCATAGAAGGTTGGGTCATATAAATATGAACATTCTGTCTAAACTGGCCGAAAAGCAATTAGTTGTGGGGTTACCCAACATTAACTTTGAAAAGGATAAACTCTGCTCAACTTGCCAGCTAGGTAAGCAAGTTAAGAAATCTTTTAAGTCAATAAATCACTTAATACCTAAGCGACTGTTGGAGCTCCTCCATCTAGATCTTTTTGACCTAGTTCAGATAATGAGCATGGGTGATAAGAGATTTTCGTAGGTGGTTGTGGATGACTTCACGAGATTCACTTCGATAGTCTTGCTGAGTAGCAAAGATTAGACATATGAATCTTTTATCAAGCTCAGTAACCGGATAATGAACGAAGTAGGAACTAAAATCAGTACAATCCAAAGTGATCATGGACGTGAATTCTAGAATTTCCATTTTGAAGAATTCTGTTCAGCTCATGGTATTGACCACAACTTCTCTTCTCTCTATACACCTCAACAAAATGGGGTTGTAGAAAAGAAGAATAGAACCATAGTTGAAATGGCTTGATCCATGCTGAGTGATAACATTCTACCAAAGTACTTTTGGGTAGAAGCTTTTAACATAGCCTGTTATATCTTGAATCGGGTTTTAATTCGCCAAATTCTTGAGAAGACACTCTATGAACTTTGGCGAGGGCGCAAGCCTAAGATTTATCATCTCAAATCATTTGGTTGTAGGTGCTTTATTCTTAACACCAAGGAGCAATTAGGAAAATTTGATCCTTAGTCTGATGAAGGTATCTTTCTGGGATACTCAACTAACAACAGGGCATATAGAATATATTTCAAAAGAACTGGCCTATTAAAGGAGTCTATGCCTGTGGATTTCGATAAAACTAACAATGCAGATAAACATACATCTGATGAAGATGAAGGAGTACCTCAATAAGCGAATCAAGTCAATATGCCACTCTCTGTGCTACCCGACCTAGCACAAGAACCTGAATCTGAGGAAGTCAAAGATGATGAGGATTTTTCTATCAACTTCAACGATGGCGAAATCAACCTCCACCTCAACATCCCGTTAGCGATCCTCCAACAGTTGATCCGAGTCTTCCATGAGAGATTATAGTTCATCATAACCATCCTCTAGATAGCATAGTTGATAATGTTCATAATCTAGTGATGATACGAGGTCAGCTCAGCAGGATGATGAGTCATCCAACCTTCATATCATTGATCGAACCCAAGAAGTTGGAAGATGTAGAATGAGATGATATTGGATGATCGTAATGTAAGAGTAGTTAGATTAGTTCAAGCGCAATGATGTTTGGGATATAGTTCCAAAATCGAAAGGGAAATCAATCATTGGAACCAAATGGGTTTTCAAGAAAAAGCTTGATAAAGATGGCTCTGTTGTCAATAATAAAGCTAGGATTTTTGCACAAGGCTACAACCAGCAAGAAGGAATTGATTATGATGAGACTTATGCTCTTGTAGCCCGGCTCAAAGCAATTCAAATCCTATGTGCCTTTGCATCTCATATGAACTTCAAATTGTTTCAAATGGATGTTAAGAGCACATTCCTAAATGGATTCATCCAAGATGAAGTTTATGTTCGTCAGCCTCCTATTTTTTAAGATCCAAAGAATCCTGAGCATGTCTTCAAATTGAAGAAAGCTTTTTATGGATTGAAGCAAGCTCCTAGGGCTTGGTATAAGAGGTTGACCAATTTCTTGATCATCAAAGGCTATGAAAGAGGAAAAGTAGATACGACTCTATTTATCAGTCGAAGAAAGGAAGATGCTTTGTTAGTCCAAGTATATGTTGATGATATCATATTTGGAGCAACTTATGAGAAGCTATGCAAGAAGTTCAGTAAGTAGATGAAGAGCGAGTTTGAAATGTCTATGTTGGGAGAGCTCCATTTCTTACTTGGTATTCATATCAAACAGACTTAAGATAGAATTTTCATCAATCAGGCTAAGTATGCCAGAGAAGTCCTGAAGAAATTTGACATGGAGCATTCGAAGTCAATGTCCACTCCCATGGCCACTGATACTATCCTGAGTAAAGATGAAGCTGAAAACCTGTGGATAATAAGTTCTCTAGAGGAATCATTGGCTCTCTTCTTTATCCCACAGCTTGTAGGCTAGACATACAGTATGTTGTATGCTGCTATGCTCGGTACCAAGCTAACCCCATAGAATCTCATTAACCACTATTAAGAGAATTCTCAAGTACTTGTAAGGCTTGATTGAAGTAGGTATGTGGTATTCCAGCAGCTCAGACTTCACTAGTAGGGAATTCATAGATGCTGATTATGGTAGATATAAGCTAGACAGGAAAAGTACAACAGGATGATGTTATTTCCTTAGAGAGTGCCTTATCTCATGGTACAGTAAGAATCAAAATTCTATTTCACCGAGTATAGCTAAAGCTGAGTACATGGCAGTAGGAAGTTGCGTAGCACAACTACTATAGATTAAGCAGCAACTAGAAGATTATAGTATAAAGTCAAATTTTCTCTAAGTTATGTGTGATAACAAGAACTCAATTGACCTATCCAAAAATCCAGTTCAGCAAGCTAGGATGAAGCATGTCAACATAAGACATCACTTCATTAGGGATCATGTGCTACACGGAGATGTCAAGCTGGAGTATGTTCCTTTAGAGGAACATTGCGCTGACATTTTCACCAAGCTATTGCCAAAGGAGCAATTCAACACTCTGAGGCAGTTGATAGGAATGGCAAATCCACGTTGAAGAATAAGGAAAATGAAATTCTCAAGATTTTGGCTAAGTGTTAGAGATCAAGTCTTGAGAAAACATGTGGAAAACACCGTCTGTATTGTAAAGTAACGACATGAGGAACCGTTTCGCGGTTAAAATTCAAGCTCTACATTTAAAAAAGATGTGAGTTTGAAGAGGAACCATTTTTATCAAAACTCACCATTTTACTAAGGCGGTTAATCTTATGCTTATCTCAGCTTTCATTTTCATCTTGAACTGTGGTAATGTCACGTGCCCCTGAGAGTTGTGATTGCCTATATAAGTTGAATAGTTGAAGAGAGAAGGTTACTTGCTTTTTGCGAATTTGAAATCTAAAGCATTCGAACCCTAATTTCTCTTCTCTTTCAATCTTTTTCAAATCCTCTCTCAAATGGCGATTACTAGAACCACTTTTAGACTCAAGAGCACCACTTCCATGAAGATTGTTGTAAACGTTGAGGGAAAGACCGAGAAATTGACTCTGCAAGAAGGAACCCTTTTCCCCAAGGTGTAATGGGCAGATAACCTTGAGTTTGGCCTGATATATGAAGTTGATTATGAAGGGTTGCTGAGGAACAGAACCATGCATAGGATCACCAACCAACAACACCTCAATGTCATTCTAAAGATGGAAGGACCTGCCATCACATGTCTCATCAGAGCCTTATACTCAAACCTCTACACCATCTAAGGGTTTGATGATATTTTGATGATGGATTTTGGAGGCAAATCCACTCTCATTTGTGCGAGATTGATTGGGAGCATTCTCAATATGCCTAATAGAGATACTCAGCTCCACAAAACCAGCGATGAAGATGCCGTAATAATTCTAGAGGATTGGAAGCTCCCCTCGAACTATGTATCAGGGGAGATAGCAGCAAGCAGGATGAGCTGGACCGCTAGAATGTGTAATGAGCTGATGGTGAAATTGTTGTTACCATAAACTGGGTCTACCATGTGGTAGAGGGTAAGAAGCTTAACTAGCCAGTGGTGATTCTTCACCATTTGACCAAGTTGACTACTATCTATCACTACGGTTACCTCATTACCAAACTTATGAGGGTGGTGAAAGTGGACATCGCTTAGTTTTTTTAGGAGTCTAGTGACACAATTTTACCTATGAAGAAGAGATTTGAAATGGCTCACTTCAGCAAACTGGTTCACAACTAGGTACATACTAGGGACAAATAAGGCACAACAAAAGCACAAGCTAAAGTGCATACCGATAGTAGTACCGGTGGAGATCCTAAAGGATGATGAAGATGGCTTTATGTTATACTTCGATGATAGTGATGATTCTGATAAAGCCCTCATTTTAAGCATCCTAGAGTAAGTCTCTGCCACCGCCTCCTCTCCCAAGCAAAAAGCTGCTTCCTCTAAGGCCAAGGGGAAGAGTCCTACAAAATCCAAAACCGATGAGGCCCCTGCTCAGCCCTAGTATCAAAGGAGGCAAATGAAGGCCAAGACCCACACACAAAGAGAAGCAGAGGCTAAAATTCAAGCTGAGCAGTAAGCGAAGGAACAAGAAGATGTGACTATGGCTGATGATTCCCTACGCCAAAGGAAGTGTAAAATGGTTTTCATAGAAGAAACTGAGGAGCAAGGAAAGGCCAAGAAGTCCAAAGAAGAGGACACTTTGAGTCCTAACGTTACTGCTGAAGTACAAGAAGTTTTTACCAAAGTAAAGGGTACTCAGCGAAAGCGTTCTGCCACCAACAGGCCATTACAACTAAATGTGCAGGTGGTGAGCAGTGAGGAGGATGTTGGAGACTCCTTTCCCTGATTCCTGAGGAGTTTGATCCCCAGGATCCCAACATCCCCACACCCTCTTTCACTTGTGTTGAGTAGTCTTCTACTCAGCATGAGTAACCTCAAGCTTACCCATCCTTAGGTTAAATAGCTAACCAAGTGGTTCCTTAAAATCCTACCCCCTCTTCTTTTGTAAATCCTCAAATCCCAACTTCTCCTATAAATCCTTCAATACCCCCATTTTCTACTCCTGTAGATACTGGAAACTGTACATTCACCTATCCATATTCCTTCCTCACCTGTTAATACCTAAAACTCTCCTATTCACATTTCTTCTCCTACAAAGAGCCAAGACTTTTTTCTCCTAACCATTCACAAGGAAATAACCCTTCTACCCATTCTTCTCCTGTACAAACTCAAACCCAAACCATTTTTTGTACATCCCTAGTACCTTCTATTCCACTCAAACAAACCATTCCCCCTACCTCTTCAATTGTAAATACTTCTGAACCACCCTCTTCTTCAAACCCATCTTCTACCCCCTTACCCCTCTGGTTAGGGAAGTTCCTAATGCTGAGAACTACGCTCAGCAAGAAAATGGAAGTGGTTAAAATGCTGAGGTAAATTTTACAGCCCGTGAAGTAACTAAACCTAGTAGAGAGCTAATCTGTGAGGATTTGGCTAATGCATCTTTCTTGGCGGAAATCAAAGAGTTAGCTAGGAAGAAATTCCCTGCACTCAATACAACTGCTGAGTTAGATGGAGCAGTAAGCAAAATGCTACTCGCTGAAGAATTGACGGACTTGTCCTCCAAATTTAAGGTAAAATTGCCTGAATTCAAATATCACACAAGTGTGCCCAGTGAATCTCTCTACTTCGAGGAGTTTGAGAGGATCCAGGGCAGCTTATTAGTTATTCAAAATCACTTGGCAAAAGAGAGTGTCAAGAACTTGGTGGATAAGATAGCTTTGATCTTAACTAATTTGACAAATTCTGCAACCCAGCTTGGGGTAGAAATCACTGTCATCCCCACGTCTACTGCAATGGTTAATGCTATTGCAAGCAAGATTAAGGGTAGCGTGGATGTTGCTACTGAGCAGTTGAGTCTCTTGAGTACCAACATGGCAACTCAAGTGACACAGGTCCACAAACTTGGTGAGAAGCAGGCTAAAATAAACAGGCTCATAGATTGCAAGATCGAGAATGTCCTCAAAGAGGTAGAGCTATCAAAGGACGTTGGCCACAACATTGCCAAGTTGGTGGAAGCCCAATCAAAGTTTTTGCTGAACCATGATAACAAACAAAATCAGATGGTGAAGCTGTTGATGGATATCTCAACAAAAATGGACAAGGCCCATGTCATTAACCTTGACTCTCTCGACACCAAGCTAGACTCTATCCAAAGAGAGGTAAATGAGCAGACAACTGACAAAGTCTCCTCTTCGTAGAAGTTCCTTATCTCTGCAACGGGGAAGATTTTTCCAGACATGCCAACTCCAAGCTTGCCTTCTACAGACTCTTTGTGCCCTGAGACTGGACTGACCATTCACACCAAGCTGAATATCATCAAGTTAAAGGTAGAAGACCTGTAGAAGAATGTTGGAACTTTGATGAAGATGGGAAAATTGGTTGTAAAAGATATTGACTACATTGCAAAGTGTATATCTTCTATTGGACCCAAAATTCTTGACATCGAAGCGTAACTGAAGATCACACTGATAGAAATGGACTTCAGAGCCTTACTTCAATGCTTTTAATAGTTTGCGTGTCAAGGGTTTGGCCAGATTGCGCACCTCTCCAGATGTCACCATCTTCTTCTTAGTGAGCTTAATAACCAAGATTTTCTTACCACCAAGGGTAAAGAGCAACTGGAGCAAGAGATTTCACCTCATATCATCAACCAACAAGAGAACTTTCAAGTTGCCCCCGATGCCTTTAACCTCTTCCTTGAACAAATCATGCAAGGTTAGGTAGCAAAGGGGGAGAAGGTAGCTGAAGATGCTCTTCGAACGGTGAATCTTAACAAGGGAACTCTTCCAAGGCAATCATTTCATCATAAGCCTTCTCAGTAGTAACATCCTAAGGCTACTCGAGAAAAGGCTGTTGGTTCATCCTCCACAACACATAGAAAATAGATTAGGCAATGTTTTTTGTAGTTTAGAACTTGTAATAGGACTTAGCTGTGTAGTCTTAGTTCAAAACATAAATAATGTACTAGCTAAGTCAATTTTTTAATCAATAAAAACTATAAGTTCCTACAAGTTAAGATCTTCTTAACTTTATTTTATGTTGTATGTATGTTTCTGCTGTGAAGTCGATTATTTGATGCAAGAACTCTATACAAGAGACCAACCTTGAAGAAAAGCTAAAGTAAGACAAAGTCCCAAAGTAAAGAAAAATCCTCTATGTATGGGGGAGCTGAGCTACTTGAAGAAGACTCACTTAGTATGGGGGAGTTCAAGTTGACTAAGGAGAGTCACTCAGCCCAAGGGAGTATTATATCGCTTTCCAGGTATTCTTGATATCTCTAAACTATTTATTCAATTAACTTCTTCTACTACGTAGTTTGCTATCTATCCAAAATAGGGGAGATTGTAGAACCCAAGTGAATAGTACCTCACATTACTTAAAAGTTTTGGAATTAGCAAACTGACTAGGATAGTAAAATTAATTGAACACTAAGTATACTCTTAATTAATGAAGCTGACTTGAGTTTGTTTAAGGGAAAACAACTCAATTTGCTGAGTAACTAATTAAGTTACGGCTTAGAATATGAAAAGCTTAGTCTATGTTGAGTACTACGTAGTTTAGAAGTATATCTACTCAACTATGTTGAGCTAGCTTTTATTCATTAAATGCTGATTTTATTGACACTTAAGAATTAAATGACACATGTGCTACTAACGATTTCTGTGAGAGACGGAATATTCTTTAGTTGGTTTTCAAGTTAAAAAGTGTTTAAATTAAAGAAGATTTCCAGTAGTCCTCACAAGACAAAAGGTGTCAATACGAAATGTCATAGATTCTTCACTAAAGTCCAAGACATAAGGAATTATCTGACATGCGTCATTTCTTAGTGTCTCCGCACGACTCTGCCAACGTTAGCAATGTCAACCAATCTGAAGATTCCACGTTACATTCTCGCGCGCCTCTCTCAAACCAACTTTCTTGAAGACAAACGAGATTTTGTCAACGGAATTTTATCGCTCCTCAACATTCAAATTTCTATCGCTAAACGTCCTGGAATCTATCTCCAACGGGAAGATTCAAAAGATAAGAAGAAAAGAGAAATTGAAGAACTGCAAGGACGAAACAAGTTTGCAATGGCTACTTTGCAGCATCAAGTATAAATAGAAGACTGAAGTAGACGTTCAAATTTGGTGAATCACCTCGAATTTCTTTAAGAGCTGAAACTCTACACTATTACTCCCAGCTTCAAGAAATTCCAAACTCAAGCAATCAGCAAATAACCATTTCAAATCTGTTTGTAATAGAGAGAAATACTTAGATTTAACACTGTAAGGATTCAACATGTTATAAGTTGAATTTAGTTCACTTTTGATATTCAAATCTGAGTGTCAGTTTGGGAAGGGTACCCAAACTGAGTTGAGTGGTAGTTAGAAAGAAATGTACTTTCTGTAAAAACTGTGTCTACCCGTTGTAAAGGCTTCTTCACCTAAGTAAGGAACGAACACTAGTGTATTAAAGCTTAGAGAATGCATTCGGGGAATGGAGTGTAGGCTTGGGGCCGAACCTGGATAAAATTCAGGTCTTGGAGTTTTAAACTTTCGCTTTAGCTTTTACAATGCCCAGATCATTCATTATTCTATCTCTGTTAAGTATTTTGCTTGAAAAACCAATCCTAAGCTGAGTAGAGTACTCACCAAGAGATTGTAGATAAACTGTGCTAGCAAAACTGAGCAGTTTATAAGTTTTTATATCAACTCAGCACGGATACTCAGTGCATATAAAAACTTAACTTGGTTAAACAAAATTTTATAAATCCTTAAAAAGTAACCAAGATTCGCATTCAGCCCTCCCCTGCGGTTGTTTATAAGCTGTCTAAGGACCAACATTGTGTCCCGCACATTTTAATCCGAAGCTGACGAAATCTCCGCTAATCATAGCTAACATATAAACTGACCCAACAGATTGTGCACCAGAAATATTAAACTAAGATTTCTAATACATCTAATGTTACAATAATAGATGAAGAAATTGATTATGAATTACTTAACGTGTTATGTCAATGCAATTATATAATGAGTATTACCGAGCAATTAATTTAGTTAATGGTATGTGTTTTATATTATTCATTAAAATTTAATTCAGTTGAAATTTAATTAAAGGTACTAACATGTGATATTTATTTAATTGACAGTTAAATAAATTTACACGGGTAATGATTTAACTAAAGAAATTTAGTCTCGTAGTATTATTGCATACTAAAATAATGAATTTATTTAGTACCACAATTTAGTTGATTAAATTTAACCTTTAATTTGTCTATGACTTAGATTTATAATTTATGAATAGTTGACAATAAATCTAGTTTAAGGAAATAAGCTGAGGGGTTTTATTATTAAACTTAATATTTGTTGAGTCAAATTCATAATAAAAGTAGGGTAAACTTCCAAAACATGCCTTGTGATTTGTTCGTTTTGTAAAAATGTTTGTGTGAAATTTTTAAGTAAAAGAGTGTTTATGGTTTCAAAATATAGAAAAATGAGGATTTTCAATTTTTAATTACGTCATAAATAAAGATGGACATTTATATGCATTTTGAGCTGAAATTTTGTAGTTTGCTTAATAAATATACAATACAGCTTCATAATAAATTTCAGAACTTTTTAAATTAGTTTAAATGTGATGATGATTTTAAAAAATTATAATAAAATGAAAAATTTCCAGAAATTAATCAAATTTTTGTGTATAATTGATCTTTTTACAAAACGGTTAAACCACAAGGCAAATTTTTTAATTTACCCAATCAATAAAAGTAAGTCTAATTATACAATTAGACTATAATATATTGTTGTTGCTTAGACAATTAGACTATAAATAGCAAATTAAAGAACAAGAACCCTATTCTACACAATAGAAATTTCGGCCACCACATAGCCATAAGATATTCGGTTTTCACTCTATTTCGTTCTTCATCTGCAACATCTAGTAACGGTCCCGTGTTCTATAGGAGTTCATTCATGTGGTGTTGAACAAGTTTCCTCTCTGAGAACTTTGTCACATCTCTCTCAAAAGAGCCATCTTAGTGAGTTTTTTTATTTCAATGTAACATCACCGATTTGAAACCATACAAATGGTTCTTGATATAAGATCCTATCGCGGATTTGAGAAAATTACTTCCAATTTTCCTCCTTTGTGGTTGATTTTTTTTATGAAAAATCCCTTCAGTTGGCACCCATGTCAAACATTTGGTACATCCACAAAGTGGTTGGGGTAATCCAGTTAGAATTTTGACTCCTGCAATTGCTTCAGAAGAAAATTACATCAAAGAAGAAAAACGTCTTTTTTATGCTCTCCATCAAGACTATCCAAATGGCTAGGAAAGAACCAATACCATGACTGACACAAAATACTAGCAGTCCTTGATAAACTTCACATACTTATGAGGATAATTTCTGATAACTTGGTAAAATGTCATTAGTAACGTGCATTGTACCTACTGCTCTCCTAGCCGGTAGTGCAAGAGCTCTCAAATTGGTAACTACATCTAGCGAGACAAACAAGGCAAGCGAGTCTTGACCGGACCGAGACATCCGCCTTGCCATTAAAGCCAATATAAGCATAATCCCTACAGGATTCAGCCACCTAAACTTCCCTACAGTGAAGAAATTCAATCCTAGTGGGGTTGGATCTCCTCTAGATAAATCAGATCTGGCATAGAGATATAACAAGGGATCAAGAGACACAATCCTAATGGGATTATATCTCCCGCAATTAGTCTAGCTAACAGACATCAACTTTTTATAAAGACATCATGGGTTAGTAATCAACGTTCATTATTCTCATTTTACTTATTGCAAAGTATTCTCAATCCCGCTACTGACTTGGGTATTAGAGAGTCCCTCCAAGGACAACCTCGATCCTAGCTTTTACTTGTTTTGCAGGATCTTTCGATCAGAGAATTATGCAAAGGAGATTTATTCCGAGGCTTGGCGAGTAGATCATCTTGTTAACCATTCTTTTACATATTTTGGAGCTCATGGTTTTGAACCTTAAATACTAACAAGAATGCTTAAGAACTAGTACATGACAAAATTAGTCTTAGCCATCAATAAATTTTTTGAACTTAATATCTGCAGATCAAGACAATGCATGTACAAATATTGTATTTTTCATCTGTTACCTTGAATATGTTAATGTGTATATTCAAATGATTTTTCAAGTTCCTTAAATTTATTTAGAGATATTACCGTTGATTATTATTTTCGTATTCTAGCTATATATTACATTACAACCATTAAATTTATGTAAATTTACTGAGTTTACAACATGATCAAGTTGAATAGAGATTAAACATATAAGAGAATCATAACAAACATAATTATTTATGAACACACGAAACTATAAAAAGAAGAAAGGTCAACATAGAAATAATTATTTGTAGTTTATACTTTGAATTTCTTTATTCCAAGTTGCAAAAGCATGGAGAATCAGATTTGGGTGCAAACCAGGCTTGAACAAAAGAGAGAGCAAGAGCAGTTATTGCTCCAATAAAGGCAAGAAAACTCCATGGACTCTTAAAGTATTTCCCATATGCTTCTGCTACCCATTTCTTGTATTTCGAATCGTAGTGTTCCTGCATTTGTTTCTTCACTTTCAAGTATATTTCGGGACTCGGAACCAAATCAATCGATATCGTATTGAACAAATTCGCTAATTGTTCATCACTTCCCAGAAAATTCTGTATTACATTAGCCTTCCTAAGTTCCCTCACATCTTCGGCTTGATCAATCAGCGAATCAAGAAGGCATATATAGGAAGTCACCTCAAAGTCGTTTTGAAATTCGGGACACGTTTCGTATGCTACTAAGTTCAACAATTTCGGCTGTGTCGAATCATCCACTCGAATTCCAGGTATCTCAAGCTTTCCCCATATCCCGCTTTTGAATTCTATATCCAACCCTTTTCTCGTTTCACATCGCGAAACATAAATCCCTGTGTTTTGAAGCTCTTGGATGTTACGAAACGTTGGCCACTCCTCCTCCTCCTCCTCTTCCTCCTTTACTTGTACAGCTGTTGACTTCTCACTGCCAAAGAGAAGTGTTGTTCTTAGAAGATCGAGAAGATGAAGAGGAGGAGTATCGGGTATTACATCCTGGTTTTGGTTTGGCACAACCATAGCGTTCATTTTTACGAAACGCAGAATGGATTTCCAAAGGATTGTGCCTTTTCGGTGTTTGCTCATAAGAATTTCTAGAAGCTTGAAAGGAAGCTGATTCTCGAGCAAGAACACGTCTTGCTGAGCGAAGGCGATTAGGTCATTCTTGATATTCAACTTCTTTAATATTTGATGATGAGGATAAACGACGTGGTGAATGAAATGAAGAAAAGCGCATCCATCAACAAAGAGAATCCATGCCAGCTGAGTAGGGCTAAACCGCTCTCTGACTTCCACTGCATAACATTCTTCCAAGGCTTCGATATTGGATTCCACTAATTGGTAGATTTCTTTCATTGAGTGGCCGCTGAATTCGATGAAATCCATAGCTAGTTTGGATTTCAATTCCTCAGCTGGCTGCAAATTTTCTTCACCGTAATGGAGAGGACCGATCGAAACACCACGAGGCTTAAAGTATTGGATTAAATTCTCTCTATTTCGAAGTATCAATGGAACTTTTCGGATTACTCTTTTTTCAGTTACGTGACCAGTTTTTGTATCAGCCAAATATTTGAATTTTTCATCCAAACTGCTGTTGGAGGATACAGCAAGTCTCGGCATTTTTTTGGTAGAGTGTGTGCAATTAAATAAAAGTATTTTTAGGTATTTAATGAACAATGTACTGAGAGCATCAAGAGTTTACTAAAAGATCAAGGATGGTATCATTTAAAAAACAAATTTTGAAACAGCGCAATGAACTTTTATGTTCTTGCACATTTAGAATATTATTGGGCTTATGCATATTTTCTTAAAATATTAATATTTTTTTGAATAAATGATCCGACTCATCTAATAAAAAAAAGGGAAATTGTAAAAAATGTATGTTCTGTGAATTTTATTTACAAAAATATTTTTCAACTGATCATTTACATTGTATAACTAATTTTAAGTTTCACTTTTCAATCTATATGTTCTATATATACACTGTTTTATAAGGTTTCAGCTGCTTTCTCTTTTTACATCGGGCGTTTCGCTCAATCAAATTCTCCATTCCTTGTTTCGATTCTTCCCGATTTTCTCTAGATCGAAGTTTCTTCATCATTTCGCTCTCTGCAATTCTTAAATCATCTACATAATTCCAATTTTCTAGCTTTCTATCAGGTTTTTTTTCTTTTCAATTGAGAATGAGGATTCGTGAAGGTGAAATACTGTTATTGCCGATAGTTTCGATTTGTCTCTTTGCGTATTTTTTGTCGTTAATTTGTAGAAGGATTATACAATTTTTATGCGGTAATTGATGTGAGGATTTCACTAGGCTGTATATATGCACCAAGATGCGACTCGTCCACTATGTGTTTGTGAAAATGGCTAAATGAATTAATAAAGAATTTTACTATATATATGCTTGTAAATTTAATAAAGAGAGAGCTCGAACAAATATTGGAGAAAGTTGAAAAGTACAGATTGAAAATGGAGGAAGTGAGGGCTAATTTAATTGTAAATTCATCTACTAATTCTGACTTTTATCACTCTCATTGGTCTTGGGAGCATGCTCTTCACAGTATTCCTAAACTTAATCAGCTGATTAGTTTAATTAATTATCTCACATGTTCTAATCAATTTCTAATGCAGTTTCATCATTTTTCAAGATTAATTTGACGCAACTTCTTCTTCATAATAGTTTCTTGCCACTTACATATCACTTTCTTACTAGTTTTGACATTTTTGTTCTTCATACCAGTTACATACCATATTTCTGCTATTTTGATTCAATACTTTGTAGAGTTTTATCTTACATGTTCTAATCAATTTCTAATACATTTTCATTACTTTTCAAGATTAATTTAACACAACTTGTTCTTCATACCAGTTTCCTACCACTTTCTTACTATTTTTAATATTTTTTGTTCTTCATATTAGTCAGATACCAGATTCCTAATGTTTTGATTCAATACTTTGTAGAGATTTATCTTACATGTTCTAATAACTTTCTAATGCTTTTTCATTACTTTTCAAGATTAATTTGACACAACTTATTCTTCATACTAGTTTCTAACCACTTTCTTACTAGTTTTGACAATTTTTGTTCTTCATACCAGTTTCCTACTAGTTATATACCAGATTCCTACTGTTTTAATTCAATACTTCATAGAGATTTATCTTATATGTTCTAATAACTTTTTAATACGTTTTCATTACTTTTCAATATTAATTTGACACAACTTGTTATTCATATCAATTTCCTACCACTTTCTTACTAGTTCTGACATTTTTGTTCTTCACACCAGTTTCCTATCAATTACATACCAGATTCCTACATTTTGATTCAATCTTTGTAGAGATTTATCTTACATGTTCTAGTAACTTTCTAATGCATTTTCATTACTTTTCAAGATTCATTTGACAGAACTTGTTCTTCATATTAGTTTCCTACCACTTACCAACCACTTTCTTACTAGTTTTGACATTTTTTGTTCTTCATACTAGTTTCCTACTATTTTTATTTAATATTTTGTAAAGATTTGTCTTACATGTTCTAATCATTTTTCAATGCATTTTCATTAATTTTCATGATTAATTTGACATAACTTGTGCTTCATACCGGTTTCCTACCATTTTCTTACTTGTTTTGACATTTTTTATTCTTCACACCAGTTTCCTACCAGTTACTTACTACCTTTTTACTGTTTTCATTCAATACTTTGTAGAGCTTTATCTTACATGTTCTAATCACTTCTAATGTTTTTCGTTACTTTCCAAGATTAATTTGACACAACCCTAGTCTAACTAGTTATTTATCACTTACCTACCAGTTTCTTACCAGATTTCAAATAGTTGAAAAAAATTTTCGAAAAAGTATATCACAATGGATGGCGTTTCGAAGATAAAAATGAGAAGAACAGAGAACTCTAATGGGACATGTCAAAAAAATAAACGGTTGAGAGATAATGACAAAATAAGATAAGAAAATTAAAAAAGACTCGTAGAAGGTAAGAGATGAGAACACATAAACTTTGTAACGTATATGAGGTAAATATGAAACTTAATTGGTAAAATAAGTTAGGTCACAAAACTTGGGCTGAAACTATTCCTAACTTTCAGCCCATTTATGAAATTTTCCCTTAAAAAAATTAGATTTGAATATTTTACGAAATATAGTGTTTTAAAAAGTAATATGTTAATAATACAATATTGTTCGACCAAATAAATCTTTGAGGAAGTTATATAAATGGGCTGAAAGCTACGAATAATTTCAGCTCAAGTTTTGTGTCCTAACTTATTTGACCAATTAAGTTTCATATTTACCTTTTTTACGCTCCAAAGTTTCTGTGTTCATCTCCATTACCTTCTACGTTTGTTTTTTAATTTTCTTATCTTATTTCGTCATTATCTCTTAAACTGCTCATTTTTTTGACATGATGCTTTGGAGTTTTTTGTTCGTCTCATTTTTATCTTCGAAACGCCATCCATTGTGATATACTTTTTCGAAAATATTTTTTCAACTGGTAAGAAACTGGTATATAAGTGGTATGTAACTGGTAGGATAAACAAGAAGTGTCAATTTTTTTATGAAAGTATGGTAGGTAACACAAATACATGTCAAAAGTTTATCTCCATAGCAATAAACAAACAACTATAATCTTAAAAGTAATGAAAATGCATTAGAAAGTGATTACAACATGTAAAAAAGAATTCTACAAAAGTATT
>CATIWQ010344978.1:0-27558 GCA_949673415.1 Euphorbia schlechtendalii | reverse complement strand
GAATAATATTTAATTATTTTCCAGTATTGTTTAGCTAACTTTTTTTATCAAATTGGGAGCTAACTTTACAGAATTTATTCAATAGAGATAAAACAAATAAATAATTATAGAAAACACATTATAATATAAAACAATTTAAATACCTTGTATCTATGGTATGAGTCGTCAGCCACATTTCCATTATGATGGTCTCTTATCTTTTCTGCACGACAAACAATGCTTTTCAATACAAGTAATATTTTTCTATTTCCTTTTTGCCATTGTATTATTCAAACTCTTTATATTAAACTGGAAGTTTTGGCTTCATCTGGGCCTTTTGAAAAAAAATGAAATAGTTCCAATGTTTTCCTTAGCTATAAGGAGGGCCGGTCCTGGGTGGGCAACGAGTGCCACCACCCAGGATCCATGTCGGAAGGGGTTCAAAAAATAATATTTTTTTTATAATTTTATTAATTAATATTAAAAGAATAAAAGTAAACAATAATTATTAGTAGATGAAATGGTAAATAATTTGTTATAGAAATCAGAGGTTATAAAATCAAATCTTTGTTAATATAAAAAATAGTTAAATTTTACTATAACATTTTACCAAATATCTATTTTATTAATCTTTATATTTATATTATTTTAGCTAGACCCTCAATTAGTCAAACAAGGCCAAATCACACGAATAAACGTTAACATTGTATAAAAGTCCACTAAAGTGTGGTTGAGATTTTCTCAATTTGCAAACAATATTTTCATTAAAACAGTGGAAATCACCTAGTGGCAGATATTATAAACAAAGGCTCTGTTTTGCCATTTATACCCTTCCAACACACACAAAAAACAACTTAAAGCCTAATACTTTTTTTAAAAAATCAAATTATTAAAAAAACCGAGTAAATAGTACTTTTTTTTTTGTATTTCCAAGTTAATTATTCTAAGTTGAAATAAATTCAATTCGAATCTGACTAGGTAGAAATGCATACTAAATTGAAATTTTAATTCAGTTTTATTAGTGTCTAAAACTAAATTTGTAAGTTCAAACCACATCCTAAAATAGAAATAGAAACCTGATAATTCAGTTGAGAAAATGAAAAGAAAAGAAGAGAGAATGAAACAAACCAGGGTGATTTATACTGAAAGTATCCCAAATACTTGCTCCTCTTCCATCTTCTTTTGCCCCTCCTTCATACTGTCCAAATTAACCACTTTTTTTATTAACTCCATTACTCAAATTAATGGTTACCATATTCCACTTCTTCAATTAACAATAAAGTTGTCTGAAAATTATACAGAAAAAGAAGCTCAGAAACCTGGTAAGCAGATGATGCTGTTCCGAATACGAAACCGGCCGGAAAAGTTCTCCGGGAAATAGGAGCCCCGGTCGCAATAAATTCCTCACCATGAACCACCGGAAAAATGAGAAGTGCGTAGAATAATATATTTAATGTCATGGTTAGAGATTGGGTTTAAATGTGGGGAAGAATAAATGTTTATATAGAGGGGAGGGGGGGAACAAAGAGATAAAAAAAAAAAAAAAAAAAAAAAGGAAATCAAGTTGCACACTCAATTTTGAGATAATAAAATTCGTTGGAATAAATAGTTAAAATGTTGAATATGATGCAGATTAACCAGGGGAGGTCTAATTTACAGATAGGTTGGTCAAATATTGGGTTAACTTACATTTTTCATGATTCGGGTTAGATCTTTCATGGTTTTATTGTTGTTTCCGCCCACTTTATTTTCTTTTTTCCTTTGTTTTTATCTTTTTTTTTCTTTTTTTAACTTTTTCTATTCTCTCTCTGACTTTTGTTATTTGTTATTTAGGAAGTGTTTCTCACTTCTTAAATTTTTCTTGAGAGGAGTTTTTAATTCATAAGGAGTGTTATGGAGTGATTTTTAGGATTTATTTTTAAAAGTATGTATTATTAATTTTTCACTATAAGTTGGTTTTAACTTATTTTTTAAATTTAAGTTGAAAAGTTGAAGAAATGAGAAACACTTTTTAAATATTACATTCGATTTCCAATACTAGTTATTTTAGATTTTTCATCAAAACCAATAAGACATTTAATGAACTAATTCTTTTATTTTATAATAAAACTTTCATTTTGCTTAATTATCAACTAATAAATTAATTTATACTTAATTTCTATTCTAATTAATATATGGATAAATTAGGAAAAAATTGTTGAAATTCGCATTGATATTTTAAAATGACAAGGAAAAAGGAATCAACGTAAAAATCTAAAATGGCTAGTTTTAAGAACTGGATAGAGTATTTTGATAGTAATGATTTGGTTAGCTAATTTCATGTTGTAGATTGTTTGGCTATGTATTAAATGCTCTTTATATTTTGAAACAACCATAACCTCGAAATGTATGTTTTGAGGTTATATATAGATATTTACATGGTATCATAGTCAATACATGATAAAACGCACCACATGATTTGAGCTTAAGGGGATAAGTTGGAATTTCACGTTACTTAACTATAGGCATGAAATGCTCTCTATATTGATGAGACAATACTAACTTAATTGGTATTGTTTAGGTTATATATGGATTTACACATGTCATTTTGCTAGCAAAATTATCTCATGAGGTAGTTTACACATGTCATTTTGCTAGCAAAATTACCTCATAAGGTAGTTTTACACATGTCATGATGATATTCTATTGTCCACTTTGGGGCAAAGACTTCGTGAATTTTCTTTTAGACTTTTCCCTAAAAGGTTTTACATCAATGGAAATATCCTTCATGCTTAGAAATCAATATCTTCTCAACTTTGTTAGAAAATTGAGAAATTTGTTTGTCCAACAATTAGAACAATGCTCATATAAGGTATTTGGGTTTGAGTAGAATTGCAAGGCAGTACTTAATCATATGTTGAGTTGGAGGCTCTGAATTATTGTCATTGGATGCTCTGAACACAGTTATCACTGATGAAAGAAAATTTCTTGGAGGAAAAATGATTTAGGAAGCTCCTGTTGGATTATAAACTTGATCCATCTAAAAAAACTCAAACCAAATTTGAGGCTATTAATTACATTCAATTTGGAGGCCATTAAATTTAACCAAATAAGTTGGCTATTAATTGTTTAAGTTGGGAGTTGTAGTTAATTGGATGTTGTAGTTAGTAAATGTGTTAGTTGGGTGTTGTATCGTTCACCTATAAATAGGTGAGTTGTTTAGTTGTTTATCATTAAGTAGAAGTAAGAACTTCTTAAGAGAGAAAAGAAGAAAAATAAGAGTGAGTTGTAGTGTTGTATTTGAGTGAGTGTTCTTGTAACATTTTCTTTAAGTTTAATTAAAGTTGTTCTTTTGAGTGTTGTATTCCCAACAAAATGGTACCAGAGCCACGTTCAAAGCTTGATTTCGCTTCCCAAAAAAATTCACTTCCAAGTGCAAAAAAAAACCAAGTTCAAAGAAATCTGCAGTTTGCAAGGGAATATAATTCTGTTGCTGTTTCCTTACTGAATCCGTCTGAAAATCTGCAGGTTGCAAGGGAAAACAATCACTTGCAGATTATCCATCAGAAGGCTCTTGCAAAGCACACAGTGTTGCATCAGACTCAAGAAAATGTCGCAACAGCCCATGTATGCCTAGAGAAGCTATTTGAGTAATATGGCGAATAGAGTGGCATCATTCCAAGTTCCAACACTCAACAACAACAACTATGACAACTGGAGTATCAAAATGAAGGCTCTTCTCAGTGCGCATGATGTTTGGAATATCGTAAAGAAAGGCTTCAACAAGCCAGAGAATGAAGCCACTCTTAGACACGGTCAAGCAACAAGTTTGAAGGATTCTCGAAAGAGAGACAAGAAAGCTCTCTTCCTAATCTATCAAGCCTTAAATGATGACGGTTTTGAGAAGATCTCAAATGCAACATCCTCCAAGCAAGCATGGGAGAAGTTGCAAACGTCATACAAAGGAGTTAAGAAAGTGAAAAAGGTGTGTCTGCAAACTCTAAGAGGTGAGTTTGAATCCTTACACATGATACCGTTCGAGTCCATTTCAGATTATTTTTCAAGTAGCATCCATCTCTAATTAATTAAAGAGAAATGTTGAGAAGTTAGAAGATGTGAGGGTCATAGAGAAGATACTCCGATCGTTGGATCCCTAATTCAAGCATATTGTGGTGACGATTGAATAAACCAAAGACTTGGAGGAAATAAAGATCAAGGAACTCCAAGGATCACTACAAGCCTACGAAGAAAAAAACAAGAAGACCAAGATACGAATGAAAGTCATGATAATGGTAGAAGCTAACATGGAATAAGCCGAGGCAAAGGTAGAGGTCAAGGCCATGGACGAAGTTGGAACAATAACAACAATTCCAACAATAACTATGAGAACGAAGAAAGCTCCACTCATGGTCAAGGAAGAGGTAATGCAAATGCAAGGTATGACAAATATCAAGTCCAATGCCACAATTGCCAAAAGTTTGGACACTATGCTTCAGAATGTAAAGCTCCAAGCAATAAGGTCGAGGAGAAGGCAAATTTTGTAGAGGAGAAGACCGAGGAGAAAGAAACATTACTGCTAGCATACAACAGTTGCAGTGAACATCAAGAGAACACTTGGTATCTCGACACCGGTGCAAGCAATCACATGTGTAGAAGAAGAAGCTTGTTTGTGGAACTCAATGAAGCAGTAAGTGATGATATCTCATTCGGAGATGATACCAAAATATCTGTGAAGGGGAAAGGTAACATCCTCTTTCGTGGTAAAGATGGTAGCCACCAATTAATTTCAAATGTCTACTATGTGCCTAATATGAAATGCAACATCCTTAGTTTGGGCCAACTGTTAGAAAAAGGCTATGATATTCATATGAAAGATTATAGTCTTTTTATAAGATATGGCAATGGAGATCTTATCGTAAAAGTTTGAATGTCAAAGAACAGAATGTTTTCTTTGAACATACAAAATGATGTTGCAATGTGTCTAAAGGCTTGCTATAAAGACTCATCATGGCTATGGCAACTTCGATTTGATCATCTCAACTTTGGAGGATTGGAGATATTATCCAAGAAAGAAATGGTAAGAGGTTCACCATGTATCAATCATCCTAATCAATTGTGCGAAGGATGTTTACAAGGGAAGCAACCATGTATCAATCATCCTGATCAATAGTTACTTCCTTCTCTTTATTGATGATTATTCAAGAAAAATGTGGGTATATTTCTTGAAGCAAAAATCAGAAGTGTTTGAAGCATTCAAGAGGTTCAAAGCAGCCGTGGAAAATGAAAGTGGTCTTAAGATCGTAGCCATGAGATCTGATTGAGGAGGAGAATTCACATCTAAGGAATTCAACGAGTTTTGTTAAGCAAATAGAATCTGTCATCCCTTGACAGTTCCCAGATCCCCTAACAAAATGGTGTGGTAGAAAGGAAGAACAGGATAATCCTTGACATGGCACGAAGTATGCATCAGAGCAAGAAGTTACCCAAGGAGTTTTGGGAAGAAGCAGTGGCATGTGCAGTTTACTTATCGAATCGTTCTCCTACTAGGAGTGTATGGGAAAGACTCCACAAGAAGCATGGAGTGGAAGGAAGCCTAGAATTTCCCACCTACGAGTCTTCGGGAGCATAGCCCATGTTCACATACCAGATGAGACTCAATCAAGTTGGATGATAAAAGTAAAAGTTTCATCTTCATCGACTATGACTCAAGCTCAAAAGGCTATAAGCTATACAATCCAGATGACAAGAAGGTTGTGATAAGTAAAGATGTAATATTTGATGAAGAAGGAGAATGGAACTTCAACTCTCGTAAAGGCGAATTTAATTTTTTCGAACTAGAAGAAGATGAGCAGACACCAACTGGGAAACTAAGAGAACTTCAACAAGATATCACAACTCCGCCAAACTCTCCTGCTAATGGAAGTGGATCATTTTCATTATCTTCCTCATCTTTAGATAGGATTGAAGAAAGAGATTTTCCTCGTTCGAGAAGCTTTAAAGATCTCTATGAAGTAACTGAACAACTAGACAATCTAACACTATTTTGTCTATTTGCTGATTGTGAACCAGTAACATTCCAAGAAGCTGCTCAAGAGAAAAGGTGGAGAACACAATGGATGAAGAAATCAAAGCAATTGAGAAGAATGGCACATGGGAACTCACATCACTTCCCAAAGGACACAAGGAGATAGGTGTCAAATGGGTGTACAAGATAAAGAGAAATGCCAAAGGAGAGATCGAAAGATGTAAGGCGAGGCTCGTTGCAAAAGGCTATAGTCAGAAGGCTGGAATTGGCTACGATGAGGTATTCACTCCAGTTGCTTGATTGGAAACTATTAGACTCATTATTTCTTTGGGTGCTCAAAATAAATGGAAGATTCATCAAATGGACGTAAAATCTGCTTTTCTAAATGGAGTACTTTAAGAAGAGGTCTACATACAACAACCCCCAGGCTATCAAGCCAAAGGCCATGATGATAAGGTGTTAAAGTTGAAGAAGGCTCTTTATGGTTTGAAACATGCACCAAGTGCATGGAATAGCAGAATTGACAAGTACTTCCGAGAGAACGGTTTCAACAAATGTCCCTATGAATATGCTTTATATACAAAGGTCAAAGATGGAAACGTTTTAATTGTGTGCCTTTACGTGGGTGATTTAATCTTCACTGGAAGCAACCCAAACATGTTTAATGAATTCACGAAAGTAATGGTAAGAGAATTTGAAATGACAGACATGGGACATATGGCATATTATCTCGGGATCGAAGTCAAGCAGGAAGATAATGGAATATTCATCTCACAAGAGAGCTACGCAAGGCAAATCCTCAAAAAGTTCAAGATGGATAATTGCAAGCCGATCAACACGCTAATGGAGTACGGGATCAAACTATCTAAACATGAAGAAGGTGAAAATGTAGATCCAACATTGTTCAAAAGTCTACGTTATCTC
This sequence comes from Euphorbia schlechtendalii, assembly GCA_949673415.1. Lineage (NCBI taxonomy): Eukaryota > Viridiplantae > Streptophyta > Magnoliopsida > Malpighiales > Euphorbiaceae > Euphorbia > Euphorbia schlechtendalii. The sequence goes on along the minus strand of CATIWQ010344978.1, from coordinate 20,651 downwards.
ACCTGCACAAGACCAGCCATTCTTCAAGCTTCCGGATTAGTAAGCCGCTACATGGAATCACCCACTACCACCCACTTCAAAGTCTCTAAGAGAATTCTAAGATGTTTGAAAGGTACAATTGACTTCGGCTTGTTGTATTCAATATCTAATGATTACAAGCTTGTTAGTTATAGCGATAGTGATTGGGGTGGAGATAAAGATAATAAAAAAGTACAAGTGGATTTGTGTTTTTCATGGGTGATACTGCTTTCACATGGATGTCAAAGAAGCAACCAATTATCACATTGTCTAAGTCTGAAGCAGAATACGTTGCAGCAACCTCGTGTGTTTGTCATACAATTTGGCTTAGAAATTTGTTGAAGGAGATTGGTTTAATGCACGAAGAATCAACTAAGGTCTATATCGACAATAAGTGAACCATTGCCTTAGCAAAGAATCCTGTATTTCATGATCGAATCAAACACATCGATATCTACTATCATTTTATACGAGAGTGTGTTACGAGAAAAGAAGTACAAATTGAATACGTGAAGACACAAGATCAGATTGCAGATATATTCACCAAGCCATTGAAGGCCGAAAGATTCATGAGATTGAGAAGTCTACTTGGAATGACTATATCAAGTTTAAGGGGGGTGTTGGATTATAAACTTGATCCATCTAAAAAAACTCAAACCAAATTTGAGGCTATAGGCCATTAAATTTAACCAAATAAGTTGGCTATTAATTGTTTAAGTTGGGAGTTGTAGACTTGTAGTTAGTTGAATGTTGTAGTTAGTAAATGTGTTAGAGTTGGGGGTTGTATTCTTCACCTATAAATAGGTGAGTTGTTTAGTTGTTTATCATCAAGTAAAAGTAAGAACTTCTTAAGAGAGAAAAGAAGAAAAATAAAAGTGAGTTGTAGTGTTGTATTTGAGTAAATATTCTTGTAATATTTTCTTTAAGTTTAATTAAAATTGTTCTTTTGAGTGTTATATTCTCAACAGCTCCAAACCTAAAATTTCTGAATTAAAATATTGTAAACAAAGTTGACTAGTGTTGAAATATAATATTCTTGAAAGATATTTGGTAATTCCTTCCAACACTATACAGATTATTCAATTTTTATTTGAAAGCCGAAACAAGAAAATAAATGCAATTTGAAAGAGAATCAACAGCACATGTATATAAATGAAAAAAAAAAAAATTGTTGTAATGTAATTAGATTGAAGTTGTTACTGACTATGTATAGAAATTGTTCTCAATTTTTCGCAAGAAAATTTTTTAAAAATATTCGGAATTTCATCTTTAATCATTCTAGTCCAACATAAATTTAGCTATAATGTTTTGAAAATAAAATTAAATAACACCATAATAAAATTGAAACTTAACAAATTTTTAAAAAGCATGTAATTAACAGTAGAATAAAAAAAATTGAATTTAGATTGTTTGCTGGATAGTTTGCCATAAATCCAATTAACCATCTGAATCCAGTATATCTGTAAATTCATAACTTAAAAACTAACTGCCACTAGTTGACACGTTATTGAATCGTATAGCTATATTAATAGAAAAAAAATTGATGCTTTATATATGTTCTTAATTTGTACTTTTGTAGTCACTCATAATTTCGGTTTCTTCATATTATTCTATAAATTAAAAGTGGTAAAATATAATTATTAAAAAGCTTATTTACTATATAATAAACTTTAGATTAAATGGTCAAATTGGCCTTGGCTATTAAAATTCATAAAAAAAAAAAATTAATCTATTAAAGTTCATCTGCTTAAATATTAAATAGCACAAACATGACAGAAACGGTTGACATTTTATTTTTTTGCATTATCACTTTCTCATTTTATTACGGATGATTTTCAAGCAATTAAAAGGACAGCATTAGGACAGAATGTCAGATTAGTATTTAAACTTTAATTCTAAATTAAATCAATTTTATACCAAACAAAACCCTTATCCACAAATTTAACTACATTTATTTTTGCTTGCCTTCGCCCGTGGTACATATTTACCGATTGTCTTGTTTATGTAATTTATACTGATGGTATTAATATTTTATTTAATTAATACGAATAAGTTCTTGTCGAATGAATTTTTATTATAGTAAATTAAATGGTCAATTCAAAATGATGAAGTCGTACCGAACTACTTTGGTGGAATAAGTTAAAGTTGCCAGCGCGGACCATTATCCATTTATATCACCAACAAATATTATACTATGTCAATGTCATTTTATTTTGGTCGGTAGGATATTAAACACAATCACAAATTACTTTAGCTTGCACATTATATATCCCATGATTTAAATTTTGCCAATAATAACGAGCTCAGCGGTAAGTAAACAACTTTATTAGTGCCAACATTTGGATAAGAATTATACTAATGTAAGTTAAATTTCTCGCATTATTGTTTACTTTTCTATTAAATTAGAGATATATAACAATCCTAAAATTCATTTTCAAGACAGGAAAAATAAATATTGCTAATATTTTTGGGTACTAACTAACAATCAACTTAAATTCATTTGGGTGCATCACCAACTTGCAAAGTTGGCGATATGGATGATTTGACAAGTCTTGTTGACTATTTTGTGTTTCGTGTTGATCCTCCTTTTAAAAATTGCTGCCTTGGTAGTTAATCAAGTTATACTCTAGATTTATAATAAAGCTACATTTCATTATCTCTGTACATTTGTAAGTTTGGTGGACCAAACCTTCCATGGCTGCTGCAAAGTGCCCCCACCAAACCTTCCATGGCTGCTGCAAAATTGCAGCAGTCAAAGAAAAATAAAGGGTGGAATTCTTCCCCTAATTTTTTTTAATTTGTCATTTTGTGCAAGGGGTTAAAGTTAATCCTAACACAAAACGACGTTGTTTAGTATCAAGGTAAATTAAAAAAAACTGAAACATTTTGTTTTTTATTTAGATAGAATATATTGCCATTAATTAACAAACCTCAACATCACGACCACGATCACAACCAAGGCAATCCATACTTGCCACTACGCCATCGCTGCCACCACTGCCTTCCGTCACCGTCTCCTTCTCCGGTGAATTTTCTTTACTTTTTTAATTCTTTTCTTTGTCTTATTAATTTTGCAAATAGAAGTTTAGGTTAATAAAAAAATTGGGGTTTAAGTTAAATAATGGAATAATGTTGAATTATATGAAATTGAAGTTAGATTAGTTGTTTCTAATGAGTTTGATTGTTAGAAGTCTAGTAATGAACTCAATTTGAATGTGTTTTATGTTTAATTGTTATAAATTGTGCATATAGGATATTAGTAGTTGATTAATGAACTTGAAATTATTTAATTGTTAGTGGTAGATTAATGAAATTGAAATTATTTAATTGTTAATTGTTAGTATTTGATTAATGAAATATAAATTGTTTAATTGTTTAATTGGTTTCGTTCTTAATTTGAAATTGTTTTGTTGTATTTTAGGGAATTTAATTATTGAGATATGGATAAATTTGTAAATAAATGAAGAAAAGTACAACCTGAACCACCACCATCAATTAGTAGTAGTGAAATAATTGTTGATAAGGTTAGTGAAAAAAGGCCCAAGTGGAGATGGATGCTATGGATGGAATGAATGTTGATAAAGCTAATGAAAAAAAGACCCAGAGTGGAGATAGATGTTTTCGATGGAATAAATGTTGATAAGGATAGTGAAAAAAGGTCCCGTGTGGAGATAGATGTTTTAGATGATGATATTATTGGTGATCCGGGGTTACGGAAACCAATTGAAATGTACCCTTATGAGATGCAAGATCCATTGAGAAGGAGATATTTAGCGAAAGGCCCTTGTCAACCAGTTGGGCATAATTTTCCATAAACTTATAAATCAGGGAAAAACAAGAGGTTTAATCCTATTTGGTTTACCAAGTATGAATGGTTAGACTATAGCATATCTAAGGATAAAGCATATTGTTCATATTGCTATTTATTTGCAAGCACTGTTAAATCAAAAAGGTAATAAGCTGGGGTCAAAAGCTTCCACTGAAGAGGGATTTTGTGATTACAAAGATGCTCTAGTTAGCTTTAAGAAGAATGAAGGAACACTGGGTAGTAGCATACACCATGAGTGTAGAGTTATGGTCTCTGAATTTTCAAATCAAAAGGGGAATATAAATCATGTGTTGGCATCTAGAAATGTTGTTATGCAAGATGAATATCGTATTAGGTTGAGAACGGTTGTAAATGTTGCTCGATTTCTTTTGGAGGAAGGTTTGGCTTTTAGAGGACACGATGAGTTTGGGAATTCAAAGCACCGAGCTCATTTTCTAGGACTCATTAAATGTTATTGTGGGCTTCATGAAGATATACATAAGGTCATGCTATCTAATGCTCCAAAAAATAATCAAATGACTTCTCCAATGATTCAGAGAGATATTATTGAATGTTGTGCAATGGAGACGAGAAAAGTTATACTGAGTGAGCTTGATGATAGGTACTTTTCTCTCTTTATTGATGAGGCTCGAGATAGTTTGATGAAGGAGAAAATGGCTATAGTTGTGAGATTCGTGAATGATAGTGGATTGATTGCAGAGAGGTTTCTTGGTGTGGTTCATGTTCTCGAGACTTTAGCATAGTGTTTAAAAAAGGATATTGACGATTTCTTTGCAAAAAATGGGTTATTGCTTACAAGACTTAGAGGTCAAGGTTATGATGGGGCTTCTAATATACGTGATGAATTTAATGGCTTGAAAGCACTAATTGTAGGACCTAGTAGGGTGTAAAATAGGTCAGAGGGGGGGTGAATAACTCTTTTTCGAGTTCATTATTTTACTTTAGAAGGTTACTTTTGAATATGCTTCTGAGTAAATATTCTTTACTCAGAATCCCCTTTATATATTAAGTGTTTCAGATGCGGAATTAAAAACACAAAAATAGAGCAGAGTAAGGAAATATGCAAACAGAGATTTTATCCTGGTTCAGCCTCTGCCTAATCCAGTCGTTGGAAACTCCTGTCCAAGATTTAATCCACTATAAACTCTTCTTCTGGTGAAGAGCAAACCCTTTACAAAGCTCTGACTGAAGTACCCTCCAACAGCCTATGCTTTACTGAGCTATACCAATACAGGAGTACCGTCCAACTATATTTGAGGCTCTGAGCTGAAGTACCTTCCAACAACTTCTGTTTCAATGAGCTATACCAATGCAGAAGTACCGTCCTTCTGTATCTAAAGCTTTAAGCTTCTTATCTCCCTAAGTAATTTATCACAAGATTTTTAAGCTTTTTCACACTTTGATGAGCTATACCAATACATGAGTACCTTCCTTCTGTATCTGAGGCTCTAAGCTTCTTATCTTCCTGAGCAACTTCCTCACAAGATTTCTAAGCTCTCTCACACTAACTTAATCTCAGTTAGTGTGTTACAAAATAGTTTTATAATACAAAGTATGAGCTTTTGAACTTTGTTCCAATTAGCTCTTTTACAAACAAAATAGGAATGAAGTGTTTGCTATTTGCATTTACAGAGAATATTATAGTGAGTATGTAAGACTTGATTTCACTTGAATTCTTGTTCTCTACTTCTTGTTATTTTCTAATGGTAGAAAACATCCTTTTATAAAGGGAGAGAATGTTTCCGTTGAACTTTGGACTTGAGTTGAGAATCTTCCCATTGTATATAGGTTTCCATAAAGAGATTATTTGAGAAGAATACGTCCAAATAAGACCCATACCATGATTTCAGGATATGTTTTTGGGTCCCATGATTGGTTCCTTAAATTCCACTATCTTTTTTACTTTTTCATCTTTTTAGGTGAAACATGATGTAGTGTGCTTTTAGTGCCAGGTCAGCTTCCATTATTTGAGTGGAAATGACTAAGTTATCCTTTAAGCATTTCCAGATGAACTTTTTTTGAACCTTGGTCTTCAGTTATCTTCTGTCATCTTGATCTTTTGATAAATCTTGAAGTACTTCTGAGTTATCTGTGCTTCTGAACTTAGAACTTACAAAACTTTAATTTATGATTTCAGAATCCAACAATCTCCCTCATTTTATTGATTCTGAGTGAAGTTAAGCACAGGATGCACTTTCTCCCTCATACTCCCTCATAGTCTAATGCTTAGGTTTTGAGGTTTGATTTAATGACATACAAGGAAGTCAGTACAACAATGAGTTGTACTTTAGAGGAAATGTAAAAAAATTTTATTGATCACAACAGTTTACAAAATTTTTTAGAAAGAATTCTATTACAATGGTTTTTCCTTAAGTGCTAAGAATTCATCTGGAGTTTCCTCCCGCTGATCCATCTCCATAGCACTGCTTGAAGCTTGATTGGAAATCATCCGCCTTTCCCAGATGTCCTTAAAACTGTGATTGTCTTTCTCCCTCCACTCAGTGCCAACAAGTTGAGCGACAGTCTTCAACTCATCAAGCGTAAACCTCTGGACAACTTCATGAACAGCTTTTGCATTAACCTGAAGATGAGGGACTATCTGTTGAATCAATCTTGCAACCTTGTTGGGAACAGAAGGAAAGATGTTTTCAAGTATAACTTGGAGAGCCATCTGATTCATATCCACTAAGTGTTTAGCCCATTAGCCAGATGCTACAGGAATGGAACAATCTCACTGTTATGTGAGTAAAAAGAGTGGAGAGATAGGCCACCAAGTTGATGGCTTAATCCATCAATGCTCTTCTGAAGGGCCTTTGAATTGCATTCCTTGCCACCATGATATCTCTAGCTTAAACAGTGGTATTGGTAAGGGTAGCAGCATACTTCTTTAATTGATCATCTATTTCATCAACAGTTTCATTCTTTTGAGCAAAGGTGGTATCAGTAATCTACTTGTGAGCATCTTCAATAGCCTTGAAGATCTCAAACCTTAACTTCTGCTTGGAATTCGTAATAGCCTTGAGAGTTTCAGCCTTAGAATCATTCATTTGCTTCAGCATCTCATTAAGACTTCTTTGGATTTTCTCTTGCTGCCACAGATAGAAGGCATTCTGATTCCTGAGCTCTTGGACTTCATTCTTCATCCCCATGGAGAATTTTTTTGAAGTGCGCTCAATGACAATCCCCATAGTAGATATAACATCAGTTATCTTCCTCTGGAACTCTTCTTTCACCCTGTTAACTTCATCATGGATCATCTCCAGACCCCTTTGACCAATTTTCATCATCCTGTTCAGCTTTTCTAGAGAATCTAAGATGTTCACAGAATTGCTGAGCCTAGTCTCCATGAGTGGTTGTAGATGCTAGATAAGCTCAGAGCGAATTTGAGAAGGAAGAGGAATCTTGTCAGCTCTTTCCATTATTATCTACGCCTGCTCAGAGATAAGGGCTACACTTTGGGCAAGTTGGCGGTTGAAGGGGGCGATTTTGATGTCCACAACTGAGTCATTGAGGTGAAGGGCCATTGTGAGGAGATAATCAAGAGTCTTCCCTATGTGATGGAGGGAGTTTACAGGAACAGGAGCATTGGAGTTTCCTCCCTAAGCAAGATCACCAACCATCCATCCTCTACTTCCAAGGGACTCATCTCCATAGATCCTTTATTCAGCAGGTCCGGGGATAAGGGTTAGGGAGCTGTTTGGATCTACCAGAACCCTTGGGATAGAGGAACGCTACTGCTGTTGGTGCTGCTGCTGAGGAATAGTTGGTTGCTGCTGGAAGGGAGAAGTTGGCTTGAGTGTAGTCTGAGACTTCTCTAGCCCTTTTTGAACGCCATCATCTTCATCTTCTATTACATCTTCCAGCAGAACTATCTCATGCTCCTCCTGATCTTTCTCATTCTTATCATCCTCCTCCCTTATGTCCTTTGGCCTTATGTTATGCTTGGAAAATACTGAGTGTGCGATGGAAATAAATTCATTAGTAGGATCTGATGCTAATGGTTTAGCGCCCCATTTAACCACTACAGTCCTCTAAACTTCATTCTCGTTAAGAGCTGATAGGAACTGATCTTCCTCTGGCAGTTTCTCTTTCAACAGAGATTTCTCATTGGACTATTCTTTCTCTTCTACCTTTTCCTCCTTCTCGGCCTCAGGATCATCCTCCTTCTTAGCCTCAGCATCATCCTCCTTTTCCTCAACTTTATCATCCTTTCTAGCCTCATCCTTAAGCCCCTCAATCACCTCTTAAGCAATGGAAGCTGCTACCACAAGATGATCTTTGTCATTAGATATTGGAGATCCTCCTAATGTAGATAAGAATTTCTGTGGAGTTTCAAGAGTGGTTGAGAAGAGATGAGAGGGATCAAACATAGCCTTTTGTTGATCCAAAGGGGGAGACTGTGGCTTCTTTTCTAGTAGAAAGTTTTTAGGATTAGTCACCTTTGGAGGAATTGGACTTGGTGATACTAGAAGAGCCCCTAAGGGAAAGTCAAAGTCTACTGAGGTCCCTTTCAAGACCTTTCCATTCACCTCCTCTGAGTCATCCTCCTCTATCTCGGAGATGCTCTTCTACTTCATCTTTGTTGTGAACTCCTCTGGACCAGGCACTCTTCTTCTTTCTAACAGAGCCCTCTTCTTTGCCTCCTCAGTAGTAATCCTTATATCTCCAACTGTTCTTTTTTGAGGTACATGAGTAAAAACCTCTACTATGCTTTGGTTCATGACCCTGATCATGTCATCTTTCTAAGGATCATCTTCTAAGACGATGGTCTCGCTATAGGTTTTGGCCTTCTTCTTCCACTGCCTTTCGACCTTCTCTTCTTTCTCCTCCATCTTCTCCTCAACCTTCTCTTCTTTCTCTTCAACCTTCTCTTCTTCTTCATCACTGGAGATAGCCATATCTAGATCAAATTCTCCCCTTCTCCTCTTAGTTAGAGTGCTAATTGGCCTCCTATCCTCCTCATCATCTTCTGAGTTGTTCTGCTCCATGGGCCTAGGCACGTACTGATATTTATTCAAGGAATAGGTAATTCCTTGAGCTTTTCCTTCAGTGACTTCGGTAGGAATTACCACATCCTCAGCAGCAAGTACCTTACTTCTGCTGATTCGGCTTCTTTTTGCCTTAGAGACCTCCTCCTGTTCTAGCACAGGTTCCCTCTGCCTCTTGGGGGAGACTTCCTCAACCCCTTTTACCCCTTCACTCTTCTTTACAGCCCTTAACTCCTTGTCCCTTTACTTTTTGGCCAAATCTTTCTTTAAGGCCTCCTCCCTATTCCACTTCATCCCATAGTTAACCTTTTTGCTAAGGTTTCCCTTAAAATCTCACTACCTAGATATCCTTCTTCCTCTGAGCAGTCTATATCAAAGGATGCTACAATTCTACTAATTAAACCACCAAGTGTTAACTTGTGGTGAAGTATATGCTACATTATAACAACAGGCCAGTTGACCCTTCTCTTCTCAACTAGATGCACTAAGATACAGTGCTCATAGCTGGATACGGTATTTGTTGAGTTCATCTTTTGAAGTAGAAGATGTGCCATAATAAACTGCCAATACCTTGGTTCCTAAGGCATATGAGTACCGATTTTCTCCCCAAACCATTCTTCTGGCATAAAAGCCTTATTATCATACTGAGCTGTGTCTTCACAGCCTCTTCTTAGGGCCACGCCTTCATCCTTCAGATTTAGCATTTTAGCTAAATAGGTTAGAGTGATGACTATATCTTTTCCTTTCACCTTGGTTTTGAGTTCCTCATCACTTACAGTGCATCTTTGGAGGTTTTTATAGAACTTAGATATAATCTTTGGAAAAGTTTACTCTTTCAGCCTCAACCATGTTCTAAACTGGTGAAATTCGATTGTTGGTTTAAATGAGGGTGCTTCAAGGAAGGCATTGTCTCCCAAAAATTGATGAGAGATGATGGTAGTGGGATTTGACTTGTATAGAATAGGTTCAAAGGTCTTTGGAGGGATTTTAATGACGAATTATTCTTTGAGGCCTTCTTTTGATGATCTGGTTCTTTTGGGAGCCATTGAAGTGGGTAAGGTTTGAAAATTAGGGTTTTTATAATAGAGAGTTTTTCAGAAGGCTTAGAGACATTCTGTGATTTTGGTAAAGTGTTTTGATGATGAACAGTCTTTCCCTATTTATAGGCAATTTCAGAGGGATAGAAAGGTAATTTTCTAAGGAATAATTCTAAAGGTTTCAGCATTTACCATTTAAAGCATATGAGTAACTGTCAAGTGCGTAACTGATGAAAGAATGTGAACACTTTTAACCTAAAAATCCATCTTGGAATTAGGGTTTTTGAATTTTGAAAGATGGAGTAGTTAGCGGGTTAAATCTTCTGAGATATAGCACTGTGCTTGGTTTTAAAGAATGATTGTTGCTTTTGAAGCTAATTACTCTTCTGAGTAATTACACCATCTTTTAAGCAATGCTCACACTTGATTACTCATACTTATTTCTCTTCTGAGGAAGGCGAATTGATCTTTGCTCAGAGACTTGGTGAAGATGTCAGCTCTTTGATCTTCAGTAGGGATGTATACCAGCTTCACATCTTTCTTGAGAACATGATCTCTTATGAAGTGGTGTTTGATGTTGACATGCTTCATTTTACTATGCTGAATTGGATTCTTTAACAGATCAATTGCACTTTTATTATCACAGAGGATCTCTATGCACTTTGACTTGACTCTATAGTCTTCTAGTTGCTGTTTGATCCATAGCGCTTGAGCAACACAGCTTCCTACAACTATGTATTCAACTTCTATAGTAGATAATGCTACTAAGGTTTGTTTCTTACTGTACCAAGAAACGATGTAGTTTCCTAGAAAATGACATCTTAAAATAGTACATTTTCTTTCTAATTGATATCTAACATAGTCAGCGTTAGTGAATCCTTTCAGCGAGAAATCTTCATTACTTGGATACCATAACCCAGCTTCTATGGTTCCAAGAATACATCTAAGAATTCTCTTTACTACACTCAGATGTGATTTTGTAGGATTACTTTGATATCTTGCACAGTAGTAGACTGAATAGTGAATGTCAAGCCTAAAAACTGTGAGATATAACAGAAAGCCAATCATTCCTCTGTACAGCTTTTGATAAACTTTCTTTCCTTTTGAGTCTTTGTTGAGTATGGTGTTGGAAGCCATGGGAGTTGACCTTTCTCTTCCTTCTTCCATACTAAATTTCTTCAGAATCTCCTTAATATATTTGGATTTATTTATGAATACTCCATTTGAACTTTGTTTAATTTGCAAACCAAGAAAGAAGGTTAATTCTCCCATCATAAACATCTCAAATTCATTCTTCATTTGAGAACTGAATTCTTTGCACATCCTTTCATCAATGGCTCCAAAGATGATATCATCAACATAGATCTGAACAAGGAGAGTGTCCTTGTTTCTTCTTCTGATGAATAAAGTTGTATCTATGTTACCTCTGATGTATCATTTTGAGATGAGAAAGCTTTTTAGTCTTTCATACCAAGCTCTGGGAGCTTGCTTCGGACCATATAAGGCTTTCTTTAGCTTGTAAACATGACAAGGAAATTTTGAATCTTCAAAGCCTGCAGGTTGCTGGACATAGACTTCTTCTGAGATGAATCTATTCAGGAAGGTACTTTTCACATCCATTTGATATAGTTTGAATCCCATGTGAGATGCAAAAGCACAGAGGATCCTTATTACTTCAAGTCTAACTACTGGAGCAAATGCTTCATCATAGTCTATTCCTTCTTGTTGATTATATCCTTGAGTTACAAGTCTTGCTTTGTTTCGTACTACGTTTCCATCTTCATCAAGCTTGTTTTTTACTACCCACTTAGTGCTAATGATAGACTTGTTCTTTGGTCCTGAAATAAGATCCCAGACATCATTTCTGCTGAACTGATCTAGTTCTTTATACATGGACATAATCCAACTCTCATCATGTTCTGCGTCTTCAAACTTCTTTGGCTCTATGATAAAGATAAATGGATGATTTGTCATTCTGTTGAGTTGTCCTCTGGTAAGGATGGGATTCTGAGGTTTGTCAAGAATCAGTCTTTCTGGATGATCCTTCTTGGTTTTTGTTTCTTTGGGTAGATCATGATGAACAAGATCTTCTTTTACTTTTGGAGCCTGCTCTTCATTTCCATGATCTGAGAATTTTATCTCAGATGGTTCCTCCTTTATCTCAGTTTCTCCATGGGTTGGCCCAGAAGGTTGTTTATGTGAAAAAGAGTCTCCTTCTTCCTCTGAACCTCTTCTTTTTCCTACATGGTCAGTTTCATCGAAATCTACATGTATTGACTCTTCTAATGTTATTGTTTTCTTGACAAAGACTCTATAAGCTTTGTTATGTGTTGAGTAGCCAAGAAAAACTACTTCATTAGCTTGAGGATCAAAATTTCCTAGTTGTTCTTTATTTTTTAGCACAAAACACTTACATCTAAATGCTCTAAAGTACCCAATTTTAGGTTTTCTACCTTTCCAAATCTCATAGGGAGTTTTATCAATTATTGATCTAATGTTTACCCTATTCAGAATGTAACATGCAGTATTGACTACCTTTGCCCAAAAATATTTGGGTAGGTTATTGGCACTGAGCATAGATCTAGCTATTTCAACTACATTTCTATTCTTCCTCTCAACAAACCCATTTTGTTGAGGAGTGTGAGGAGCAGAAAAGTTGTGGTCAATGCCTCTGGCATCACAAAATTAAGTAAAAAAACTTATTTTCGAATTCTCTGCCATGATCACTCCTTATCTTAGACACTAGAATACTTTGTTCTACTTCTACTCGGTTTATGAGCTTGGAGAAACCTTCATAGGCTTCATCCTTAGTGCTGAGCAAAATGACCCAGGTATACCTAGAATAGTCATCAACTATTACCATAGTATATATGTGTCCTCCCATGCTCGTGGGCTGAACAGGGCCAAATAAGTCAATGTGTACTAATTCTAGGACCCTTTTGTGGAAAACTCAGAGTTAGATTTAAAACTCCTTTTGAATTGTTTTCTACATTGGCAAGCTTTGCATAAATGATCATTTTCAAAGTGTATGCTTGGTAGACCCACAACAAGTTTTTATTTGGCTAATTTGGTCAGAAGATTCATATTTGCATGTCCCAATCTTCTGTGCCATAGCCATGACTCTTCTTCTTTAGTCATTAAGCATATATCTCTCTTAGATTTATCATTTAAGTTAATTATAAATACATTATTGACTCTGGGAGCAAAGAGAAGAGTTTGATTTGTCTTACAGTTAATGATGGAACATCCTTCTGAGTCAAAGATGACTTTTCTTCCTTGATCTCACAGCTATGCAACACTCAGAAGGTTGAACTTTAGTCCATCTACTAGGGAGACTTCTTCTATCTTGATTCTAATTCAATGGTTCCTTTGCCAATAATCTTTCCTTTCTTGTTGTCTCCAAAGCTCACATTTCCATATCTTTTGTGTTCTAATGAGATAAATGATATCTCATCTCCTGTCATATGTCTTGAGCATCCACTATCTACATACCAGATTTGTTGACCTTCTGTGGATGTAAGATTTACCTACAAAAGTAGATGGTTAGGTTCTTTGAACCCAGTTTCCCTTTGGTTCGAGTTTAACATAAGTTAAATCTGGCCAATCATAAGAATCATAAAAACCATTCTTATATCTACACATAGAAGTTATATAATTCTTTTTGCCACAAAAGTTACAGAAGATCTTTACAGCTTTTCAGGCCATTTCTTTCTGAGTCATCTTCTAATAACCTCCTTTCTGATGACTGCTTACGCCATACTTATATACATATTCTTTGTATCTCCTTTACTTGGGAACTAAGGATTCACCCTAATACATCCTTTGTTGAAACTTTTTCTTCTAAGGAATGTTTATCTTTTGAGGAGGCTTCTTCTCCAGATGATAATCCTTCTTTTGAGGAGGTTCTTCCTTCTGAGATTTTGATTTTCCAGGCAGAGTTATTTTTCCTGATAGATGACCTTCCACCATCCTTCTGTTGAGATTGTTTTTATTGACTCCTACCAGAATTAGTTCTTTCTTGAGCTTCTCGACCTCTGCTTCAAGCTCTCATTGCCTCTTGTGAATAGCTTTGGTGGAGTTATCTCTTACTATAACTTGGATACAGAAGTCTTCAAAATCTTCTTCCAGAAGCTTCATATGTTTCTTATTTTTCTTTACCTGCTTATAAATTTGTGCGAGTACTTGCATGATTTCATCAGGAATATTGAATTTAGAGTTTACCTCATTATCTTCCTGAGATTTTTCTTCTGAGGATGAGACCCTTTCTGAGCTGCTATGCCATGACTCCACAGTTGGGTACATATCATCTGCAGCCATGAAGCATATTTATTAATTTCTTCATTCTCTGAAAACTCAGTGGTGCTCTCATTTTCGCTATCACTCCATGTTGCCACTATAGCCCTCCTTCCTTTGTCCTTTCTTAGCTTTGGACAACTGGACTTCATGTGTCCTTCCTGATGACATTCAAAATAAGTTATAGGTTTTTTATTTTCACCTTTGATTTTTTCTTGAGAACTTCTGAACTTGCTCCTTGAGAGGTCCTTCTTTTGGAAGTCTAACTTCTGAGGAAAATTTTCTTTTTCTAGAACTTATGAGGAGTTCTTGAATTTTTCTGCATGAACTTCTTGAATCTTTTGGCCAGCATAGCCATATCTTCATCATTCTCTGATGAGCTTTCATCAACTTCTTCTGCTCTCAGGATTATTACCTTCTTTCTTTCAGACCTCACCTTTTCTTTCTTCTAAAAACTCTGCATAGAGATTTCATGAGTGATTAAGGAACCAATAAGTTCATCATACCTGTAAGTGGTGAGATCTTGAGCTTCTTTTATGGCAGTCTTCTTAGCCTGCCATTTCTCAGTTAGGCTTTTGAGAATCTTCTTCACTTGCTCCTCTTCTGAGAAATTCTTTTCCAATCTTTTGAGCTCGTTGATGATATTTGTGAATCTTGCATTCATGCTTGATATTGATTCTCCTTCTTCTATTTCAAATAACTCATAGAGACGAAGGTTCTGGTTGATCTAGGATTCTTTGACCTTATCTGTTCCTTTATAAGTCACCTCAAGCTTTTTCCAGATTTCCTTGGCACTCTCACAGCCTGAAATTTTGTTGTATTCTGCAACATCTAAAGCATAATGTAAAAAGTTAATGGCTGCTGCATTACTTTGCAGTCTCTTCATGTCAGAATCATTATATTCATTTTTTGGTTTAGGAGAGATTACCCCATCTACAGTCGATGTAAGAATGTATGGACCACTGGCTATAGTAAGCCATGCATACATATCCTGATTGTATGAAATTTTTCATTCTATTTTTCTAGAATGTGTAATTCTATGCAAAGAACAGTGGGGGTTTGGAAACAGGCAACCCTTCTGGGAGTATCTGTGTGGTCGTGTTACTAGGCAAATGTTTCATGCTATTTTCATCCATTCTAATCTTTTACTCTAGATTTGTTAAATCTTTTTTAATTTAAGTTCAAGCTCTGATACCAATTGTAGGACCTAGTAAGGCGTAAAATAGGTCAAAAGGGGGTGAATGACTCTTTTTCGAGTTCACTATTTTACTTCAAAAGGTTACTTCTAAAGATACTTCTGAGTAAATATTCTTTACTCAGAATCCCCTGTATATATTAAGTGTTTCAGATGCGGAATTAAAAGCACAAAAATAGAGCAGAGTAAGGAAATATGCAAACAGAGATTTTATCCTGGTTCAGCCTCTACCTAATCCAGTCCTTAGAAACTCATATCCAAGATTTAATCCACTATCAACTCTTCTTCTGGTGAAGAGCAAACCCTTTACAAAGCTCTGACTGAAGTACCCTCCAACAGCCTATGCTTTACTGAGCTATACCAATACAGGAGTACCGTCCAATTGTATCTGAGGCTCTGAGATGAAGTACCTTCCAACAGCTTCTATTTCAATGAGCTATACAAATGCAGAAGTACAGTCCTTCTGTATTCGAGGCTCTGAGCCTCTTATCTCCCTGAGTACGTTCTCATAGGATTTTTAAGCTTTTTCACACTTTGATGAGCTATGCCAATACAGGAGTATCTTCCTTCTATATCTGAGGCTCTAATCTTCTTATCTTCCTGAGCAACTTCCTCACAAGATTTCTAAACTCACTCACACTAACTTAATCTCGGTTAATGTGTTACAAAATAGTTTTATAATACAGAGTATGAGCTTCTGAACTTTTTTCCAGTTAGCACTTTTACAAATAAAATAGGAATAAAGTGTTTGCTATTTGCATTTACAAAGAATATTATAGTGAGTATGTAAGACTTAATTTCACTTGAATTTTAATTCTCTGCTTCTTGTTATTCTCCAATGGTGGAAAACATCCTTTTATAGAGGGAGAGAACATTTCTGTTGGACTTTGGACTTGAGTTGAGAATCTTCCCATTGTATACAGGTTTCCATAAAGAGACCGTTTGGCAAGAATACGTCCAAATAAGACCCATACCATGATTTCAGGATATGTTTTTGGGTCCCATGATTGATTCCTTAAATTCCACTATCTGTTTTACTTTTTCATCTTTTTAGGTGGAACATGATGCAGCGTGCTTTTAGTGCCAGGTCAGCTTCCATTATTTGAGTGGAAATGACTAAGTTATCCTTTAAGCATATCTAGATGAACTTCTTATGAACCTTGGTCTTCAGTTGTCTTCTGTCGTTTTGATCTTCTGATAAATCTTGAAGTACTTCTGAGTTATCTGTGCTTCTGAACTCAGAACTTACATAAATTCAATTTATGATTTCAAAATCCAACACTAATTTTAAATGAAAACAAGTATGTGCATTATATTCATTGTTTGGCCCATCAACTTCAGCTTGTTGTTGTTACTGTTGCTAAGAAAAATTTTTTGTTGGCCTATTTTTTGAAAGTCTTTCAATTATTGTGAATACGATTGGAGCTTCATGTAAAAGGAAAGATGCTCTTATTGAGCTACGCCATGATGAAATTGAACAAAAAATACAACAAGGTGAGCTTTCAACTGGAAGGGGTAAGAACCAAGAAATAAGTTTAGCTCGACCTAGTGATACATGTTGGGGTTCTCATTATAAAACCTTGCTTCGACTCTTTGATATGTGGAATTCCGTGGGAGCAGTGCTTCATTCATTATCCAATGATGGTTCTGATCTTAAAATTCGATACAGTGCTGAGGGTTTGATTATAAAAATGTACACATTTGAATTTGTATTCGTTGCAAAGTTCATTATATGTATTTTGGAAAAGACGAATATTTTATCAAAGGCATTGCAAGATGAAGATCAAGATATAGAAAATGCAATTCATATGATTGGTGTGGTGAAAATGAAATTACAAAAATTTAGAGAACAAGGCTAGGATAATTAATTGAAAAAAGTCTCCAAATTTTGTGAAGATCAAAATATTGAAATACCTAACATGGAGGCTAATTTTCCGGGTCGTACTAAACGACTTGTAGATGGAATACGGAAGACAAATTTGCACTACTATCATGTGGATATCTTCTTAAAGTTACCATTCTACCATGTTGTTCAATTTAATTTAATTGATGCATATGATATTAGTTTTTATTAAAATTTATTTAAGCACATTCTAAATTGAATTTATTAATAAAATGCTAGGTAATTGACCTTGTTGCAATGGAATTCAACAATCATTTCACTGAGGAAATCACAAAATTACTTCAATGCATAATGTGTTTCGATTCTTCAAATTCCTTTTCTAAGATTGATAAGGAGAAGTTGATTCATCTTGCCGGGTTATGCTCAGAACATTTCACTCGTGTTGAGTTAATGGAGCTTGAGGGTCAACTTGATTTTTTTTATTGATGATGTGCAATTATGTAAAGCTATTTCCGATCTTCAGGATATTGGAGCTCTTGCATAGAAGATGGTGGAGAAAAATTATCACAATAGGTATCCATTAGTGTATCGACTTTTTGAGTTGGTATTGGTGCTATCTGTTGGAACTGCTTCGGTTGAGAGATGTTTTTCTACTATGAATATTGTGAAGATTGATTTGCGAAATTGGTTAGGAGATGACGTGCTTTCTAATTCTTTATTGTATTACATTGAAAGAGAGATTTTTGAAACCATTGACAACAAAACTATTATTCAATGTTTTCAAAAGTTGGCATCTCGAAGAAACATTTTGCCACTCATTGCTAATTCTGCTTCAGGTCGACATAAGTGAAGAAAAAATTGTGTCGAACTTTTTTCTTAGTAGTTTTCGATGTGTAGTTAACTTTTTTCACAGATAATGTTTAGTAGACTTTAAATGTGTGCATTTATTTAACGTTTGATATATTATCATGTTTATATTTTATTTTTCATAAACATTGAACTAAATATTTAATATACAATTGTGCCTCCCTTGATTGAATTCCTGGCTCCGTCACTGGGTGGGTCGAGTTTCTAATATTGATATATTTGTCCAAGTTCGATCCATAGAGGGTGGTTGAGAAAGACTGATTGTGATTAACTTACCATGAAATGAGTATGTACCCTTCCGAAGCTGCAAAACTTTATAGGAACAAATAGATATGCATAAAACCCAAATAAGAGACTCGGCAAAGAATACAGATTTTGTAGCATATGATTTTATCACCTAAAACCGTTCTGAACGAATGTATTTATAGAAGGAGATGTCGGTCACATGGAAGATACTGCCGGTTATATTATGTAAATTTCATCTAAGAAAAAATGTTTCATTTGGTCTATATATAACATTATAGTTCCTACAAATTTTCGTTATAAAAATTGATTTATATATTTTCTTGTTAACTCCAACTGAATAAGGATCATATCATTTGGCCACTTTTTCTGGTCATAGTTGGACTAGTTTTTTTCCTTTTTTTTCCAACAATAAGAAAAATCGATAATGGAACATATAACTAATTCGTCATACTAAAGTAATATTCACCAATTTTAATTTGATGACTAGATTTACAAAAATAATTATGATTAATCTAAAATTTCATGTTAATATATATTAAGATAACTAAACAAAATAAATAAATATATTTTTGAAAAATATATGAGACAATTTTATTGATTATGATTTGAACTCACAATTTCACATTTCTTTCTAAGGATCGTGACTACCATATCAAAGCTAGTGGTTAAGTAATCGGAATATATTTGATGTCAAAGAACCTAATATGGATGCCTTTTGCGTCTAAGGTCTACGGTTGTCTCGTAAAACAGTAAAGCGTCAGTTGACTAGACCGGGGTTTTTGGCGTAGCCACTCCGATGCTTAAGTTAGATTGTGAATGTATGTAGCAATCAAAGATAGAATAGCTTGTGATTTTGTTAACGTACCTCTCATGGTGGTTTGCCACAATCTTTTATGGAGAAAAAAATCTGCTATCCCCATTTGTGTGTCCCCTTCAATGTTCCCCATTCAAAATTGGTCATGTGTAAGTTTTTTAAATTTTTTTATTCATTCTAATTTTCTCTTTCTTATGTTAGTGAGTTTCTCTTTCCTATATGTTCAACACATGTCAAAACTTTGAATGTGGAACATTGAAGGGGATATAGATTTTTTCCCTTTTATAGCTGGATTCAAGTCTTTCAACCATTAAGATGTTGCCATTTGGACTTGATTAATGCCCGTTATGGATAATAACCGCCCCCACATGTGGCTTGACCCGGCAATTAGTAATTACCACTAGTGGCTTGTTTAGTGAATTGACTAGGTCATACGTGAGTGTGGTCTATCCATTACTTAGTGGGCTTTGTCATTATATTATACACTGTTATCATATATCCCCGGAAGACTGATGTTGATGTCTTTTAATGGGGAAATTATAACAGGGATCGGGTTTAAAGGATCGTTCTCCCATGAATGATACGTGTCCATATAACTATTTTATGTTATTATTTTAATTGATAATGGAATGCGTGTCATTCATGTGAGAGAAAGGTCGTTAAGATCCGATCTTTATTATAATTTCCCTTTTTAATGTGCAGTATCATACGATCGGTTAATGAAATTAGGTCAGTAAGGTTGTATTAGGCGGCTATGAAGTTGATTGAAGGTTCGATTTTTAAACATCTTCCTAGCTGATCCTTCGGCCGGCTTTATAATACGATTCTGGCAATGTCTTTGTTGTTATCGAACTTATTTGAACTTGTTGTTGTGGTGGTAGAGTGGAGTTGTGATATTGGTGGTGTTAGAGGCGATGACGACGACGGTAGTTAGTGAAGAAAGTTATGATGATGGTGGGAAGGAGAAAGTGTAATAATACTGGTAAAGACATGGATGTGGAAGATATGAAGCGATCAAATAGAAGATTATTTTTAATATTTTTTATTGAAAAATATTTTTCCTTAATTATATTATATTTTCATGTTAACTCGTATAATATTTTCTTTTAATTTATTTTTCAATAAAAACAAAAGCTGAAAATCTGAAAATATTTTTAGTTTGTAATAGAGGCCTTAGATATTGAGAAAAGATATAGAATTAGCCATTGTTGATGTGTCATACTTATCCCAACTCACAAACAAGGTTCAATTATTTTCATTGATCTTCTCGCTTCACCCCTCTCCATCTATAGCCCATTGAATCATAACTAAAAGAAAAAATTGATGAAAAGAAGCTAATTGATGAAAAATATGACGACACGTCAAATTAAAGCTTGTCAATAAAGGCATAATAATATAGAATCCCAAAATATAATATAAAAAAACATATATTAACAACCATGCCACGTCAAATGCTTATCCGTAATTAGTTGTTTATATCTTATTTTAGACTAGACCTGTTCGCGAGCCGGGCTACCCGCC